>JAGDQP010069244.1:0-10913 GCA_022664845.1 Lepisma saccharinum
CATGGACCGAATTTCCATCTGCGAATCGCTGCTGAATCGCAACAAAAGCGACCCATTTCTGAAGTGGTTGGTGACTGGTGATGAAAAGTGGATCACTTACGACAACGTCACGCGAAAACGGTCGTGGTCGAAGCGCGGTGCGCCGGCGCAAACGGTGCCCAAGCCAGGATTGACGACCAGGAAGATTTTGCTGTGTGTTTGGTGGGATTGGCAGGGAATTATCTACTATGAGCTGCTCCCCTACGGCCAAACCCTTAACTCGGAACTATACTGTCAACAATTGGACCGTCTGAAGGCAGCAATCGCCCAGAAGCACCCAGCTTTGGCCAATAGGAGAGGCATTGTGTTCCACCAGGACAACGCCAGGCCAGACACATCGATAGTGACTCGCCAGAAGCTTCGGGAGCTTGGTTGGGAGGTTCTTATGCATCCACCTTATAGTCCGGACCTGGCACGGAGTGATTACCATCTGTTCCTGTCCATGGCGAACACGTTTGCTGGTGCAAAATTCGCTTCAAGAGAGGCTTGTGAACATCGACTGTCTCAATTTTTTGTCAATAGGGACAAGGGCTTCTATGAGAGAGGCATCATGATATTGCCTTCCAAATGGCAACACGTTATCGAACAAAACGGCGCATATGTGACCTAAATCGGATCATTCTAACTATGGTAAGTCAAGCCTTCAATGTCATGCAAAAATAATGGATTACTTTTTACTACACCAGATATTTTACCACCATGACAAATCTCATTTCAGTAGCCCCAGCGGTTTAGACTGTGTATTCTATACAACAATGAGTTTGGCAGCCATTTTGGATTCAATATGACGTTTCTGAATACATAAGGTAACATTTTCGTAATCTAATAATGATGTTGTACCTTTCTACCAAATTCTATTTCAATAGGCCCAGCCGTTTAGGCTGTGTATTCTATACAACAATGGGGTTGGCGGCCATTTTGGACCCAAGTTGGCGACTTTTTTAACATTTTATTATATCCACGTGACTTACACGCGAAAACACAACTTCGAATAAAACTTCATTTCTCTAGCTCAAAAGGTGTCGATAATGAATTTTGAGCGGCCATTTTGAATCCAGGATGGCGACTTTCCCAAAACTAGTTATGATACACCTTTATGCTAAATTTCGTACCTCTAGCCCAGAGGTTGTGGAAAATGAAATGTTAAGGATGCCATTTTGGATCCAAGATGGCGTTTTTGAGTAAACTGTGTAATTTTATCATAACCCACTATTGATAATGTACCTCCATACCAAATTTCATTTTAATAGCCCCAGTAGTTTAGGCTGTGTATTCTATACAACAATGGGTTTGACGGCCATTTTGGATCGAAGATGACAACTTTTACAAAATTTGAAAATATTTTCGTACCCTACTAGCGATAATGTACCTTCATACCAAATTTTATTTCAAAAGCCCCAGCCGGTTAGGCTCCCTATTCTATACAACAATGAGTTTGGCGGCTACTTTGGATCCAAGAAGGTGAGATTTTCAAAATGTCGGATTATCCCTTTACCTACTCATGGTCCTACACCATCATACCAAATTTTGTGTTTCCAGCTCCAGTAGTTTAGCCTGTGAATTTATATGGGTCAGTCTGTCAGTGAGTGAGAGCTTCAGTGTCCATGGGGCTATATAGTATGTGGACACGTTTTGTTTCGCTGGGGGCGCTGCCCCCAGGCCCCGTGGGAGCTGCGCTCCCAACATGGGGGTATGGGGGGGCTGAGTCCCCTTTATTGTAAACAGAGATTCTCTCGCCTACTCCATGCTACAAATATACCACCTACCGGGGGTACTTCCATACCAAATTTTCATTTTAATAGTCCCAGTATTTTAGGCTGTGTATTCTATACAACAATGGGCTTGGCGGCCATTTTGGATTGAAGATGGCGATTTTACAAAATTTGAAAATATTTTCGTTACGTACTAGCGATAGTGTACCTTCATAAGAAATTTGAATTCAATAGCCCCAGCCATTTAAGCTCTCTATTCTGTACAACAATGGGTTTAACGGCCATTTTGGATCCAAGATGGCGTCTTTGAACACACCTCGTAATATTTTCGTAACCTTCTGGTGATATTCTACCTTCGTACTAAATTTCATTTGAATAGCCCCAGTCATTTAAGCTCTCTATTTTATACAACAATTTTTTGTAACCTACTCCTCATGGTACACCTTTATACCAAAGTTCGTTTCTCTAGGCTTAGTAATTTAGAAAATGGGTGTTCGGGCAGCAATTTTGGATTAAAATGGCGACTTTCTTTTAACGTTTTATTATATCGTCATGACTTACTCTTGAAAGTACGTCTTAAAATAAAATGCCATTTCTCTAGCACAGGCAATGTCGAAAATGTTTTTTGCGCGGCCATTTCGGTTCCAAGATAGCGACGTTTCTAAAATTTTGTAATATTTTCTTAAAATACTCGTCATAAAGCAAATATATGCCAAGTTTCGTATCTCTAGCTCAAACGGTGTGGAAAATGCATTTCTAGATCCGCCATTTTGGATCCAAGATGGCGTCTCTGGGTAAATTGTGTAATATTATATTAACCTAATATTGATAATGTACCTCGATACCACATTTCATGTCAATAGCCCAAGCGGTTTAGGCTGTGTATTCTATACAATGATGAGTTTGCCGGCCATTTTGGATCCAAAATGGCGACTTTTGGAAAATTTGAAAAAAAATTCCTTACCTACTAGCGATAATGTACCCGCATATCAAATTTCATTTCAGTAGCCTTAGCCGTTTAAGCTCTCTATTCTATAAAACAATGTGTTTGGCGGCCATTTTGGATCCACGATGAAGACTTCCAAAATGTCGGATTTTTCCCTTTACCTACTCATGGTCCTACACCTTCATACCAAATTTGGTGTTGTAGCTAGACTAGTTTGGCCTGTGAATTTATGTGGATGAGTCAGTGAGTGAGTGAGTGTCCATGCGGCTGTATAGTATGTGGATATATACATTTGAGAAAACCAACGGTATCAGCTTTTTCGGGTGAATGTTCTCGAAACTTATGCCACACATAAAAAAATTGTTGATAGTAACATAATCTCTAATACCAGTATTTATTCCTTTTGAACAACAAAATTTGAATATAGTTTCCGAGATATCGGCGTTTAAAGTTTTTCACCATTTTTCACTATCAAAATCATGCAAAAGCATAAACAAGTTTAACTGCAACCAAAGATATTTCACCAATTGCAATATTTTCGTAATCTACTAGTAATGATGTACCTTCTCAACCAAATTTGTTCTAGCTCCAGCAGTTTACGTTGTGTGCAATGTGTTCTCGGCGGCCATTTTGAATCCAAGATGGAGACTTTTAAAAAATGTTGCAATGTTTTTCTAAACTACTTGTGATCATGTACCTTCATACCAAAGTTCGTGTTTCTAGCTCAAACGGTGGAAAATTGATTTTTAGGGTCCACCATTTTCGATTCAATATGACGTCTTTGAATATATAAGATGACATTTTCGTAATCTAATAATGATATTGTACCTGCCTACCAAATTTCATTTCAAAAGCCCCAGCCGTTTAAGCTCTCTTTTCTATACAACAATGGGTTTCGCGGCCATTTTGGATCCAAGATGGCGACTTTTAGAAAATTTGAAAATATTTTCGTAATCTACTAGTGATAGTGTACCTTCATACCAAATTTTATTACAGTAGCCCCAGCCGTTTAAGCTCTCTACTCTATACAACAATGGGTTTCGCGGCCATTTTGGATCCAAGATGGCGACGTTTAGAAAATTTGAAAATATTTTCGTAATCTACTAGTGATAGTGTACCTTCATATCAAATTTCATGTCAGTAGCCCCAGCTGTTTAAGCTCTCTATACAACAATGGGTTTCGCGGCCATTTTGGATCCAAGATGGTGACTTTTTCAAAATGTCGGATTTTTTCCTTTACCTCGTCATGGCCTCCTACACCTTCGTACCAAATTTGGTGCTTCTAGCTATAGTAGTTAGGCCTGTGAATTTATATGGATGAGTGAATCAGTCAGTGAGTGAGTGTCCATGGGGTTATATAGTATGTGGACTCGCTTTGCTTCGCTGGGAGCGCTGCCCTCAGACCCCCGTGGGAGCTGCGCTCACAAATTCAGGATTTCGGGGGCTGCGTCCCCATTTATCTTAATCAGACACTCTCTGGCGGACTGCGCCTCCATGTTACAATTATACCACCCACCAGGGGGAGCTGCGCCAACATAGGTAGTTTTTTTTTTTTTTTTTTTTACAGTTTTTTGTAACCTACTCCTCATGGCACACCTTCATACCAAATTTCATTTGTCAAGGCTTAGTAGATTAGAAAATGGGTTTTCGGGCAGCCATTTTGAATTAAAATGGTGACTTTTTTTAACGTTTTATTATATTGTCGTGACTTACTCTTGAAGGTACGTCTTCAAATAAAATTTCATTTCTCTAGTTCAAACAATGTCGAATATGATTTTTTGGCGGCCATTTCGGATCCAAGATTGCGAAGTTTCTAAAATTATGTAATATTTTCCTAAAATACTAGTCATAATGCAAATATATGCCAAATTTCGTATCTCTAGCTCAAACGGTGTGGAAAATGCGTTTTTAGATCCGCCATTTTGGATTCATGATGCCGTCTTTGGATACATCATGTAAACATTTTCGTAACCTAATAGAGATAATGTACCTTTATGCCAAATTTCATCTCTGTAGATTCAACGGTTTAGGGTCTCTATTCTATACAACAATAGGTTTGGCGGCCATTTTGGATCCAAGATAATGACGTTTTCAACATTTTATATTTTCCTAAACTACTCGTCATAATACACCTTCATACCAAGTTCCGTATCTCTAACACAAACAGTGTGAAGAATGCATTTTCAACGTATGCCGCTTTGGATCCAAGATGGCGTCTTTGTAATATTAACTGTGTAATATTATATTAACCTAGTATTGGTAATGTACCTCCATACCAAATTTCATATCAACAGGCCCAGTAGTTAAAGCTCTCTATTTTATACAACAATGGGTTTGGCAGCCATTTTCAATCAAAGATGGCGACTTTTACAAAATTTTATATTATTCTCTTAACCTACTGGTGATAGATAATGTACTTCCATACCAAATTTGAATTCAATAGCTCCAGCCGTTTGGGCTCTCTATTCTATACAACAATGGGTTTGGCGGCCATTTCGGATCCAAGATGGCGACTTTTTCAAAATATTGGATTTTTCCTTTTACCTACTCATAGTTCTACACTTTCATACCAAATTTGGTGACTGTAGCTAAAGTAGTTTGGCCTGGGAATTTATATGGATGAGTGAATCAGTGAGTGAGTGTCCATGGGGCAATATAGTATATGGACTCGCTTTACTTCGCTGGGGGCGCTGCCCCCCAGACCCCCCGTGCGAGCTGCGCTCCCAACATGGGGGTTGGGGGGATGCGCCCCCCTTTATCTTAAACGGAGACTCTGGCCGACTCCATGGTACAAATGTATCACCCACCGTGGGGCTGCGCCCCCATATGTTTTTTTTTTCACTATTTTTTTGACATAATGGTCATGGTACACTTTCATGGCAAACTTCGTTTGTCTAGCTTTAGTCGGTTAGAAAATGTTTTTTCGGTCGGCCATTTTGGATTAGTGATGCTGACTTTCCCAAACCTTTGTTCTATTTCTCGAAACTACTAGTTATGATACACCTTTATGCTAAATATCGTATCTCTAGCTAAAACGCTGTGGAAAATGGCTTTTAAAGTCCGCCATTTTATATCCAAGATGGCGTCTTTGAACACATCTCGTAATGTTTACGTAACGTTTCCGGAACCTTCGTTCCAAATCTCATTTCAGTAGCCCCAGGCGTTTAGGCTGTGTATTCTATAAAACAATGAGTTTGGCGGACCTTTTGGATCCAACATGGCCACTTTTTTTTAAACATTTTATTATATTGTCAAGACTTACGCGTGAAGACACAACTACAAATAAAATTTAATATCTCTAGCTCAAACGGTGTCGAAAATGATTTTTGGGCGGCCATTTTGAATCCAAAATGGCGACTTTCGCAAAATTTGGTATTATTTTAATAAACTACTAGTTATGATACACATTCATCCAAAATTTCGTATCTCTATCTAAAAATGGATTTTTAAGTCCGCCATTTTGGATCAAATATTTTCGTAACCTACAATTGACAATGTACCTTTATACCAAATTTCATTTCAATAGTCCCAGTAGTTAAAGCTCTCTATTTTATACAATGGGTTTGGCGGCCATTTTGGATCCAAAAATGGCGATTTTTAGAAAATATTTTCCTTACCTTCCAGCGATAATGTACCTCCATACCAAATTTCAATTCAATAGCCCCAGCCGTTTAGGCTCTCTGTTCTATACAACAATGGGTTTGGCGGCCATTTTGGATCCAAGATGGCGACTTCTCTAAAATGTCGGATTTTTCCCTTTACTTACTTATAGTTCTACACCTTCATACCAAATTTGGTGTTTCTAGCTGCAGTAGTTTGGCCTGTGAATTTATATGGATGAGTGAATCAGTCAGTGACAATGGGGTTATATAGTATATGGGACTCGCTTTGCTTCGCTGAGGGGCTGCGCCCCTCTTTATCGTAAACAGAGATTCTCTGGCAGACTCCATGCTACAAATATACCACCCACCGGGGGGGGGGAAGGGGTTGCGCCCCCATGTGGCTGTGTTTCACTATTTTTGTGACCTACCTACCCATCATGGTACACCTTCATACCAAGTTTCGTTTGTCTAGACTTAGTGATTTAGAAAATGTGTTTTAGGACGGCCATTTTGCATTAAAGATGGCGACTATTTTAATGTTTTATTATATTGTCGTGACTTACACGTAAAGACACAACTAAAAATAAAATTTCATTTCTTTAGCTCAAATGGTGTGAAAAATATTTGGGCGGTCATTTTGAATCAAAGATGGCGACTTTCCCAAAACATTTTATTATTTTTCTAAATTACTAATGATACACCTTTATGCTAAATTTCGTGCATCTACTTCAAAGGTTGTGGAAAATGAAATTTTAAGTCCGCCATTTTGGATCCAAGATGGCGTCATTAGGTAAACTGTGTAATATTATATTAACCTAGAAGTGATAAAGTACCTTGATACCAAATACCATTTCAATAGCCCCAGTAGTTTAAGCTCTCTATTCTATACAACAATGGGTTTTACGGCCATTTTGGATCCAAGATGGCGACTTTTACAAAATTTTCTATTATTTTCTTAACATGCTGGCGATAATGTACCCCCATACCAAGTTTCATTCCAATAGCCCCAGCCGATTAGCCTCCCTATTCTATACAACAATGGGTTTGACGGCCATTTTGGATCCAAGATGGCGACTTTTTCAAAATTTGAAAATATTTTCCTTACCTACTAACGATAATGTACCCCCATACCTAATTGCATTTCAATAGCCCCAGCTGTTTAAGCTCCCTATTCTATACAATAATGAGTTTAGCGGCCATTTTGGATCCAAGATGGCGACTTTTTCAAAATTTTGGATTTTTCTCTTTACCTACTCATGGTCCTACACCTTCATATCAAATTTGGTGTTTCTAGCTCCAGTAATTTGGCCTGTGAATTTATATGGATGAGTGAGTGTCCATGGGGCTATATGTGGACCCGCTTTGCTTCGCTGTGGGAGCTGCGCTCCCGACATGGGGGTTTAGGAGGCCTTCGCCCCTTTCATCGTAATCAGACTCTCTGACGGACTGCGCCTCCATAATACAAATATACCACGCACAGTGGGGGGATTCGCCCCCATTTGGGGGTTTTAAACCATTTTCTTGTGACTTACTCGTCATGGTACACGTTTATACCAAATTTCATTTGCCTAGCCTTAGTGGGTTAGAAAATGGGTTTTTGGGCGGCCATTTTGTATTAAAGATGGCGACTTTTTCAACGTTTTATTATATTGTCATGACTTACTCGTGAAGGTACATCTTCAAATAAAATTTCATTTATCTAGCTCAAACGGTGTACAAAATGGATTTTCGGGCGGCCATTTTGGTTCCAATATAGCGACTTTTCTAAAATTGTGTAATAGTTTCCCAAACTACTCAACATAATGCACCTTTATGCCAAATTTCGTATCTCTAACCCAAACGGCATGAAAAATGGATTTTTAGGGTCCACCATTTTGGATCCAAGATGGCGCTTCTGTTTACATTGTATAACATTTTCGAAACCTACTAGTGATGTTGTACTTTCGTACGAAATTTCATTTCAATAGCCCCAGTAGTTTTGGCTATGTATTCTATACAACAATGGGTTTGGCGGCCATTTTAAATCCAAGATGGCGACTTTTTCAAAATTTGAAAATATTTTTCTTACCTACTAACGATAGTGTACCCCCATACCAAATTGCATTTCAATAGACCCAGCCGTTTAAGCTCCCTATTCTATACAATAATGAGTTTAGCGGCCATTTTGGATCCAAGATAGCGACTTTTTCAAAATGTCGGATTTTTCCCTTTACCTACTCATGGTCCTACACCTTCATACCAAATTTGGTGTTTGTAGCTCCAGTAGTTTGTCCTGTGAATGAGTGAGTGTCCATGGGGCTATATAGTATGGATGGATTGGGCGAAAAATCCTTTGGACTAAATGTCGATTGGAGGAAAGGATGTTTTTGTTTCCAGCATCGTCCGCCTCAAGGTCACTCTGGACTGCCATGAGAAACCTATGTTCTTCTTCAGAGCGAACCTCAGGTAAGAAATCTGTTAGCAGATGGCACCACCTACTGTTGATTGTCCTCAGTGGTGATATACAATTAAACCCAGGGCCCGACGTGAATAATGGCCTTTCAATATATTACCAAAATGTTCGTTTTATCAAAAACAAACTGTCTGACTGTGAAATTCACTTACCAGAACTTTTAGCATATGATTGTCTAGTATTTTCAGAAACTTGGATGACAGCTGATATACTTGATCATGAACTGCCTTTCTCCAAAAACTTTTCTGTATACCGTCGGGATCGTGGATCACGTGGCGGTGGTGTAATGATATGTGTTAACTCTAAACTGAAAAGTAAAAAAAAAGTATTGACCTACAAAGAAATAACTGTGAAATTTTATGGGTAGAAATAAACATTCCAAATGCACCGAAAGAGCTTTTAGGTTGCTTTTATAGACCGCACAAATACTCTCCTTCCTACATACTTGAAGCATGCCGTGACTATAATAGCTGCTATGGAAGACTGCAGTGCAACGCTTTTTGGTGACTTCAACCTCTCAATTGACTGGTTCTCTCCCACAAGTGGAGCCCCACACTGTAAAAACTTGGTTTTTGGACAATTTTTTACATGCCCTAGGGCTGGCACAACACAACATGCACCCTACCAGAGGTGACAGCAACCTAGACTATGTTGTGTCAACCCATAAATCAGTCGCTGTGTTTCCCAAATTGAACTTTTTCCCATCAGATCATGATTCTCTTAGTGTCTTACTTCCACATGTCAAACACACCAAACGTGAAACTTGTCAACATGAACCCGCATCCTCTCTTCCCCAGTGGAAAAAGGTCCCCTGGAATGAAATTCGCCAAGCCCTTCACGTGTTCCCATGGTGTTTACTTGCCTCAGGCTCAGTGGACGATGCAGCGAACTTAATGACTGGCGTCATACAGGCTACAATTCAAGATTTCGTACCTTTTCGTAAGAAACGATCTTCTAAATTTCCCCCTGGTTTGATGAAGATCTAAAGTGTATTCTTCGAAATAAAAAGTGTGCTTGGAAACTATGGAAAGACTTTCCCACTGAAAAAACCTATAAAAACTTTTCAGACATTAGAAGACGTAGTAAGTATTTCATGAAACAAAAATATGAAGAGTACATAGACAAAATCACTCTTGATACAAATAACAATCCGAAGCGTTTTTGGTCTCTAATAAACAACCGTAGAAATAATTCACGCATACCAACTGAGCTGACCTTTAATAATGCAAATGTAAATAAAAAACACAGGGCCAGGGTGTTGAACGAGTTCTTCGCCAGTAGTTTTGTTACATCCCTCTCCTCTCCTCCCACCATTCTCCTCTGAGCCATTGGCTTCTATCAGTACCACTCCAAGTGAAGTGTTCTCCCTGCTTTCCTCTTTACCTCAAAATCGTGCCTATGGCCCAGATAACATCTATACAAACTTTTTGTGCAGTGTTGCCAGCTCTCTTTCTCAACCCCTTTTCGGTATTATTGAATAGATGTTTTAAAGAAGGCGTGTTTCCCGCTAACTGGAAAAAAGCTAATATCACTCCAGTTCATAAACCTGGAAAAGGCAAACATGATGTGTCCTATCGACCTATTTCTCTGTTATCTCCTCTCTCAACTATATGTGAAAAAATCATTAGAAACAGAATATCTAAATTTGTAGCTCTGTTTCTAAACTCCTCTCAACACGGTTTCCTACCAGGAAAATCTTGTCTCACAAATGTATCTGTCCTTCTGACTGATGCTATAAATAGCACATCGGAAAATTCTCAGCTTGATATATTGTACTTGGATCTGTCTAAGGCTTTCGATTCCCTTCCGCATGATCTTCTTATATACAAATTAAGTTCAAGATTCAATATACATGGTAAGTTACTTTCCCTACTTAAAAACTATCTCAGTCATAGGTCACAACGAGTCAAACTCACAGGCTCCATTTCTGACTTTATTCCCTTATCTTCTAGTGTCCCCCAAGGCAGTGTCCTGGGCCCACTACTGTTCCTATTATATATACATGATCTGCCTTCTTTATTTGCAAATAGTCTGACCAATATTCTTCTATTCGCTGATGATTGCAAGCTCTACAGGCAAATTCGTTCTGGAAAGGATGCTCTTACTCTTCAAAATGATGCTTCTAGTCTCCTCAACTGGTGTGCGTCTTGGAAACTAAACCT
>JAGDQP010069245.1:0-10913 GCA_022664845.1 Lepisma saccharinum
CACCACACATTCGACGCCCAGCTTTGCAAAAGTACACTCACAAATAACCATTGTTCCCTGGTTCATCTGCTACAAACTAAGGCACAATTTAGTTCTCTATGCAATTTTTGGGGCTTCGTCAACCAATTATTACCTAGTATCTGTGGTCTTGTGAGAGGGGCTAACTCAAATATTGCTTTTGCAGTTCATTTTTGAAGACTTTACTCCTTGAACAGTTGGTTTTGGAAATGCGTAACTAGGTAATGTCATTAGCCATCTGCTGACAAGCAGTTGTAGAGTATCCTAACAATGAAGGCATACACACGTAAATACTATAAAAAACTAATTGCAGCTAGTTTAAAAGCCTTTTAGTTATAAATAGAAAGAAAGACATGTCGTATAAATGAAATTATGGGGTACAAAACAGTTCAACCCCCCATTCTGGCAGTTTAATTTTCAAGTAGCCTTCAGTCCTTTCTAGCTTTCATTTTATTCAAAAACACTGCTTGTCTTTCTACCAAGTTACAATTCAGAGGCAAGTAGTCGGGAGGGAGTATGTAAATTTCGTTCTTTTCTCCTTAAAATACTTGCTACAAGTACTCCATGTGGTCGCAAAGCGTGAAATATAGATATTTTAACCTAAATTCCCCCATTTAATATACACTTGTGCAAGTTCCTTCTCGAAAAATATATGACATTTTTCGAAACCTAGAAAATTATGTTCTAATATCTCTTTCATCAAATACAAGCTTTTTACTTAAACAATGTCACTTTTCTCTCTTCCCAAATAACAAACACCATTTTACGAGGTGGCTTATTCACATTTTGTCACTTTTTGAGCCTATAAATTCTTAGAATATTCCCCAACTAATTCTTTTCTACAATATATTACAGTTGAAAGACTATTTCATAGCTAAATATAATCCTCCTCAAAACATGGGTCGGAAGACGTCTCACACACGTTCAGCCAATCAAAACAACAAACATCTAATATTAGGGTGAAGTCTACCTAAAACAAAATTTACCCATGGAAATGCAAAACGTCTCACACGCCATTATTTTGTTGGTTGTAACAAATTTCATATTTTTTACAAACACTACAGGGATCGAATAATTTTTGCTAGTCACTACAACCACCACTAATGTGTCCTGGCACCAAACAAGTTCAGTTACAATGGAAGCCCTGTGTAATTTCGGCTATACTGCGAGTTTCTCAATTCGAACTACCATATTATGGAAGCGAAAGAAGTTTCTCAATTCTAAGACCAAAAAGGCAAAATTTGTACAACAAATATCGGGGCATACTCCCAGCAAACGAAAGAAAAATATAGTACATCCCTAAGCACTGGTTATTATTAAAGTGTAATTTGAAGAAATAGCGTGGAATTTAAAATATTAATACCTCCTTCAACACCGCATCGCGACATGCGTTTTTCAATTTGATAGGTTAATTTATAACGAACGTCACAATTTATACCGTAGAGTCACAATAATAGCAACTTGCATGCAAATTGTCTTTGATTCTTTAACGAGGGCGTATAATCTCAATTTTAAATTTCCATACTGTAATTGCATCTTAAAGAGGACGTACAGTAGCAAATACAATTTCAATTTTGAATTTCACATACTGTAGAACTTGAGTGCATACAAATTTTATTCCCTAATAATTAGCTAATACAATGCACAGAGGACATACAATTTTTATTTTCAAACACGCATTTTGGTGTTTCACCTGTTTCGAATACTGCGAGTTTCTCAATTTCGAACTCAAGTGGAAGCCTTGTGCAATTTCACCTATCTCCCATACTATAAAATTATGCTAATAGCAACTTGCATTCTTGTACCATGACGTGCAATCTTGGTTTTGTATTTCACATACTGTAGAATTATTCATATAGCAACTTGAGTGCATTAAAATTTTATTCCCTAATAACTAGCGAATGCAATACACAGAGGATATACATTAACAAATGAAATTTTTGTTTCAAACCTTATATTAGGCCTATATAAGCACGCATTTTGAAGTTTCATAGTTTTGGAAAGAGAATTTCACCAATCCTGAATACTGCGACTTTTGTCAATTCAATCTGTCATACTTTGAAAGTGACAATAGGTAGAAATAAGTTTGGAATTACAGTGAAAATTTGAGGTTTTCGTAGTTCTGGGACCAAAAGAGTCACCTTATCTTGGAAAGTGTAGGTGGTAGAGAGAAGCAAATTTCACATTTTACATTACCGACTCGAAGAACATATAATATGCGAGTTTCTCAATTCTAAGACCAAAAGAGCAAAATTCAAAACGCTATATTTTGGAAAGGAATGGTGGTAGAGAGAAGAAAATTTCATATTCTGCATCACCGACCCAAACAACAAATATAATCTTCTGCATCACCGACCCAAACAAAATATAATTTGCAAGTTTCTCATTTCTGCATCTAAAATAACAAAATTCGAACAGCTATATTTTGGAAAGGGTAGGTGGTACAGAGAAGCAAATTTCATATTCTGCATCAGCAACCCAACAAACATATAATCTGCGAGTTTCTCATTTCTGCATATAAAATGTCGAAATTCGACAAAATTCGAATCACCATATCTTGGAAGCGACAATAGGTAGAAAGAAGTTGTTTTTACGTTTGACATTCCCGGGACTAAAATTAAAATTGCATTATAAGTTTTATTATTCTACGACCACTGGGAGCGAAGTTAACAAACTGACTTCAAATTTGACCTTTGACCTCGAGGTCACCACTTTTATCACATGTAGTACTCCATGCCCCATACTAAATGTGAAAACAGAATCATTCTCAATATGTCTAACCGTTTACGAGATATACAGGGATAAATATTTGCCCTTTAACCTAGAGGTCACCACTTTTTTACATGTAGTATTCATCGCCCTCATCCCAAATGTGAAAACAGAATCTCAATATGTCTAGCCGGTTAAGAGATATACATGGTTAAATATTTGCCCTTTGACCTAGAGGTCACCACTTTTTTCACATGTAGTATTCAACGCCCTAATCCCAAATATGAAAACATAATCTACATATCTCTAGCCGTTTACGAAATATACAGGATTAAATATTTGACCTTTGACCTCGAGGTCACCACTTTTTTGACATGTAGTACTCGATGCTCCATACTAAATGTGAAAACGGAATCTCAATATGTCGAGCCATTCACGAGATATACAGGGTTAAATATTTGACCTTTGACCTCGAGGTCACCACTTTTATCAGATGTAGTACTCGATGCCCCCATACTAAATGTGAAAGCAGAATCTCGATATGCCTAGTTGTTTATGAAATATACAGGGTTAAATATTTGACCTGTGACCTTAGTACCGTTTTGTTAACTTACGCCCAGGTAGTTTTCACCTATTAGTGACCCTTGGTTATGGTTATAAGTGTCATATTGACTACTATTGACCATTCTGTCGAGTGTGGTCTATTATGTGGGTTAGGTATAGAAACTGACTTCAAAATTGACATTGGCGCTGTTGTAAGAACGTAGTCTTTGTGCTGTGTTAGATAGGGGTTGGGAAAATATATATGTAATTGCCTGCTAGGGGTTGTGTTGGAAACTGACTTCAAATTTCTGTTGTAATTTCTGTTATATGCCTGTAAGCTCATTGCCTGTGTAATTTTTGCTGTGTTAAAAAGGGAATAAAAAAAGGTGCCGTAGTCTTTTATGAAATATGTGTTATGTGGGGTTAAGTAGCGTAACTACCTGAAGCGAAATTAGGACTTAATGGATCCTAACTGCCAAAATTTTCTCGGATCATCACCAAACTTTGGAATTAGGCAGATTATGACAAGGAGTGTATAAAGGGAGATTTTTAAATTTATTTTTTCGATATTTTGAGCCGTTTCCGAAAGATTGGGCCAAATTGAAAAAGAAAAAAAGGTTATAGCCTTTTACGCGAAATGCAATATTAAATAGGAAATGCGAGAAATATCAGCTAGCCTAGAAGGGGTGCTATGTTGGGTCAAATAGCTTAGAGGACGTGTAATCTGTGCTATGTTAAATATGGGGATGCAAAAAATATCACCCCTATGTTGGGTTAGGTCAAAATGTTAGATGCGTTCGTAATCTCTGCCATGTTATATAGGGAATAGACAATTGACACTCCTGTTTAAGGAATGCGAGAAAATGTGGTCGTAGCCTGTGACTTCAAATTTCTGTTGTAATATCTGTTATGTGCCAGTAAACCCGTTGCCTGTGTAATCTCTGCTATGGTAAATAGTGGTTGTGTACTAGAGGTTGTAATCTCTGTTAGGTTAAATAGCCTAAATTCCTGTGTATCTGGTCTAAAATGTGTTTGTAGCCCTAGTTATAATCTCTAACCTAGAGGGCCTATAATCTCTACTGTGTTAAATAAAGGTTGCAAAGAGCTTCGTCCCCTCTGCTATCGGGCGTTAGTATAAAGGCTAGGTAATCTCTGCTATGTAAAATAGGGGCTGGACCGTAGACTCTGTAGTGTTTTTTTAGGGTTGAAAAAGAGCTTCATAGCTTATTACGGCATTTCTGCTATCGTGCACTACTATGCGGGTTAGGTTAGGTATAGTATGTTCTTCAGCTATGGTGCTATGCAGGGAATGAAAAAGAGCTTCGTACCCTTTCATAGTGTTGGAGAACGTAATCTCCTATTCCATGTTAATTGGGGTAGGTTAGCTAGCCTATATACAGGGGTTGGACAAAAAATCTAAAACGTTTGAAAAAGTGTGAAAATCATACCTAGTATGGTGTGGGGCCTCCTTTTGCGTCCAAAACAGCTTGATCCGACGTGGAATGGACGTATACAGCTCCTGAATCGTGGTGTGTGGAATGTTGTACCATTCTTCTTTCAAAACATGCTCCAGTTCCTTAAGGGATGATGGTAGACTGTACTGAGACCGAACACGCCTTTCTAACACAGACCACAATGGCTCAATGATGTTCAGATCTGGTGATTGTGGGACCCAGGGGAGGTGTGATAGCTCCTGGTCATGCTCCTCAAACCATGATTGCACCGTTTTTGCAGCGTGACAGGGTGCCAAATCATCTTGGTAGATGCCATCACCATCCGGGAACAATGTGTGGGCCATGGGTAGAACCTGGTGCCCCAAAATGGCCTCTTACACCTTAGCATTCATCATTCCATGCAGGGCTATGATGGGACCTGCAGAAAACCACGATATCACTGCCCATACTGTAACAGAACCACCCCCATGCTTTACAGTTGGGCGCAGACAGTCTGGATCATAGGCCTGCGACGGTGTTCTCCATACGTAAACACGACCGGTTGTTGGAAACAAGGTGTAGGTTGATTCATCGGAATACATTACGTGTTTCCACTGATCAAGCGTCCACTCCTTGTGGTCCTTGCACCACTGGATACGCCGCTTCGCATTTACTGCTGTGACCAGAGGTTTGGAGATCGCGGCCCTGCCATGAATTTTCATTTTATGAAGTTCCCGTCGCACTGTTTTTGATGAAACCGGATTCTGTAGGCCGGAATTGAGTTCAGACGTAATTTTCATTGCAGTGGTCTGTTTTTTTAGCTGTTACAATCCGTTTTAATGCCCTCCTGTCCCTATCGGCAGGATCGTCTTTTGACCACTGTTGTGCTTTGCAGACGTTGTTTGCCCATGCATTGTGTATGCCCTCGTGACATTGGACACAGTGCCTGTCGATACCCCCACAATGGTCGCCACTGTTGTCACTGAAGCTCCAACCAGACGGGCACCAATGATCATGCCTCTCTGGAAGTCTGTCAGGTCGCCCATTTTACCGCACCACTTGCACACCACGACACTCACAGGTGAACTGGGTACTGCTGACGGAAGAGGAAGGTCCACATGACACATTGAAAACAAAACACGATCGGCAACCGCAACACGTGGTGTACAGTGGCGGGCCACACTTACGTGTCCTGTATGACGTGTTTTTAGATTTTTTTGTCCAACCCCTGTATATTCCTGTGTAATCTTTGTTAAATACGGTTTGGAAAAAGGTGCCGTAGCCTTTTATAAAATATAAGGGTTAAGAAAGGGTCGTAGTTTTTTTATGCACTGGTGTAATCTCTGCTATGTTAAATAGGGTTTGCGAAAATGTGCCGTATAAGGGTTAGGTATTCAGCTGTTAAATAGGGGTTGGAAAAATCTGTTCGTAGTCGTTTATAAAATAGGAGATACGAAGAAAAGGGGTCGGGAAAAGGGGGCCTTTCATAAGGGATGAGAAAATGTGCTCGTAGCCTTTTATACATTGTGAACAAAAACTGCGACACAGCGTATCGTACTCCGCTGGAAAATTGACTCCTTGGTATCAGCCAGGTACGGTAAAAATAGCAAATATCTCACAAAGTGTCGGCCTAAGTGTCGCCACTACTACTGGCGCGCCAATTCAAGAATTTATAAAGTGACTGTATATAAGAGGGCACCCAATGCTTTTTTTTAGTCATGCATAAACATTATTATTTTTTTCGAGTTATTTCAGCGTTCGAATACCTTTTCTCAAGTGTTTTGTGACCGAAATCCTAAAGTGTTCTGTAACCAGTGAAAACCCACCTCATTGCACGCTAGCATTTATTTTAGGATAAAGAAGTCCATATAAAAGGATATAAAATATATAAATATATATAGCAATAGATTAAAGAAACAATGGAATATTGTATTGTCTTCCGAGGTACGTTGCTGTGCAATATTTCAGCATTGTATGACGTCGGGAAATGAGTTAAATGAACGTTGTAAGCGGTAATACCAGAGAGAAAGGACGTAAGTCCTTTCTCTCTGCTAATACTTTACGTCTGCGAAAGTTGAGAGTACAACCATAGGCGTCGTTAGCTTTTAAATTTTGGGAGGACATGCTACATTTCACATGCTCAAGTTATTTTTTAACTGTACAATTTGGTTTGGTTTGGTTTGGTTTAATATTCTAGAAGAAATTTAATGATTAGTAACTCATAGTCTATAGTGCAAAAACTTTCATTCATAAGCATTCACGAACACAGGAAGTGGTGGGGGTGATATATTCTCCATCACCGACTCCCGATAAAGACATATAAAAATTGAATTATAAGAAAAAAATATTCCTGATAGATTAACAGTCCTTCCTTGAAATGTTTTATTCAGTAATTCAAGAGCTATAATACAGCCAAGTTAAGTGACTCCATTTTCGAAATTCTGAAGCAACCCACTAGCTTTCTCGTATTTATCTTCAACCAACACCTCCATAATTTGCAGTATGCTTTCATATTTGTTTAATACTTCCTCAGGCTGGGATTTTCTATACAGAAACTGAGTTGGACATAGAGGACGTATCTTCGAAATTTTGAAATTCAACAATTTATTTGGCTCTACCGGTAAAATGCCGGTAAGTTTGCAAACTTAGACATGACACAGGTAATTATTGGGAGGGATACGTCCTCCCTCTAACAACGCCCGTGAGTACAACCCTGGCTGTTTGATAATGTACGGCCCGAAGAGGGATGAGATGACCGGAGGATGCAGGAAGCTGCATCCAGAGAGACATTTTACTCTTCTCCTCTCCACTTCCGCGGGTGAGGAAAGCGTATTCTTCACTTATGTCTGTGCTGTAGCGATGTTAGCCGAACCGAGATGCACCAATTAATTCTCTTTGTCAGAACTCAGAACCTAGACGTAACGTAAGTTAGTTTACGGAACGATGGGCCGCGATGGGCTAGAGTTTCGAATATCTGGTCGGGGAACCCAGCGTGGTTTCACTGCAAAATTACGATTTTTAATTTGTTTTTTTCTTAAAGAAATTTACTTTATTATTTGTGCTTCTAAATAATTCCCTCTTTTGATTCTATTTGCACCTTCCAAATTGTAAAGAAATCGCGGAAATTAGTAGAAGGGTCAGGTTAAATTTTTCGACGCTATATGCATGTAGGTAATGGAAATTTTATTTTCTAGTACCTCCATGGATATATGCGTTTTAAATATTTTACAAGCTTCACGGTAATGAGTAGGAAAACTCAGATTAGATTTTTTCATTATACGAGATGGAATACTTTTTCTTCCGGTGTTTTCTTCTAGCTTATTGAAAATTATCCACTCGTCGCGAAATAATTCCTATACCGAACCAGTCATTTGTTTTGATACGCGGGTCGCCATGTTGTAATTAGTATTTTGCTAGAAAAAAGAGTAATAAAAAAAATGGAAGTCTATTCGGAGAAGGTAGTTCTGCTCATATCTATTGGGTCCAAGAAAAATTAAATGGGATATACAGGCTTTGAGGAGAAAATCCTTTCGTCAGGGTATAAGTGTTTGAACAATTGTGGGGTGCGTATGTGATAAGTAAGTATTTGTTTCAGACATTTAATGTAATTGTGTATGTGATGTGGAAGTACGATGACAAGTAAAAGAGATGATGTTTCGTAATTTGGCATGGTATTGAGTGGACAATGCTGTGTTTGGCGTTATATAAAAATGATAGTGCGAAATTCGTGTACGCAGTTACATAAAAATCTGTTGATATAAGGTATGTACCAGTATTACCATTATAAACTAGTTATTTGATATTCATGATAGAGAGAACGTAGGAGTGAGATGGTTCAACTAAACGTACCCTTTCTATTAACATTATTCATGACTCATGAGCTTGTGTTAAAGGTATAGGTTTCAATCATAAGGTGGCACGTTCGATTACTGGTCCGCATGTACTTGGAACAGAAGTATAATATAGTGGTAATTGAAGACCTTTATTTCGTGGGATAGATTACCTGTAAGTATTGAACTTGGGATCTCCTCCTCTTTTAATTAATGTAGAACAATTATTTAATAATTTAGTAACCTAAATTTACATAACCATACGTTGTCTACCTTTGGTAGATGGTACATAGTGGAATTTGTTCTCCATTTGCAGTGCGTTATGCAAGCTTGAGCCAAGGTAATCTATCAAAACTTGTTACGAATCCGGATAAGGTGCTTTTCAGGTCAGCCAGCTATTGAGCCATATTTTGCCGTACACTTTATACCACATATTTCCTTGAATATAATTTACACACCTAGCGACAGCCAGCGAACAAGAAAGGGTTTGTGGGTTCAGTTTATCTACACCAAAGGAAGTAAAATTTACAAATGTGTAGGAGTGTTGAAAAGCAAATTAGTATACGGCAACTTTTATTAGAGTCATGATCCAGTATTATCAGGGTGAAATATGTAGATATAGGTGGGGGGTCATTTTTTTTTTCACGCGCTAATTGACCGGCTTCTAGAGTGAAAAATGTAAAGATCCATGACCGCACCTAACCTCCACATTCCAATGGTCGCTAATTTAAGACGAAGTTGAAAAAATAAAATTACAATAGGGAGAGTCATTCTTAAGAGAAATGTTCGTTATGCCATTAATAAGTAAGTAATGCCATTAGTGTTCCTTCGCGTGTCACCATATCCGAATGGACCGGAGTGTGTATTTTCCGAATTAATTATTCTCGTGGGGTTGCCATACTATTTTCTTATAGTTACATGTCGGTTTGTGCGTATGGAAGTATCAGTGACAGTTATTTTTTAAGAACGAGTGATGTAGACCGTATAATATTGGAAAATAGGGTGGTGTCCTTTGGTGTATATAAAATAAACCATAACCGGGGTTTGGTTTACTTTATCCACTCCAGGGATAGAAAAATTTACAGGAGAAAGATAATATTAGGAAAGTGTGTAGCTTGAAACGCAAATTAGAATAAGTTTTGTAGTCATGAAGTAGTGTAATAAAGAGTGAAAGATGTACGTATACGTGGGATTATATGAGCTTTCGCCATGGGGGAGGATTGGGAGTAACTGATTTTAAACTATGAAAAGTGCATATATTTATAAAAAATAAACGAACCTGACTTTTCTAGTCTAATCCACTCATGTTTAATTTATAAACAGTAAAAGAAGGCAAAAGCTTAAAAAATGCGATCTCATTGTCACGCCATTAGTATTCCTGCGCATGCCAACGTATTCGATTCTGAATGAACTAGAGTGCGTATTTTACGAATTAATTATTATAATAGGGTTTACGTAACAGATTTTCTGTCGCTGCCTGTCGGGTTATGCGTATGGAAGTTCCAGAGATAATTATTAAAAAAAAAAAAATAGTTTTATAGAGCGTATAAAATTGGTCAGTAGCTGGCTCAAGTTTATTTATTTATTAGAAGTTAGCACTTATACAGCAAACGCTATTTTACACCGTTCTTGTAACAAGCAATAACAACAACAATAAAAATAATATAACAACAAAGGCTTTTGCAATGGAAAATAATATATATATATATTCATTAATTCTAGATTCATATAACAAGCCTTTAGAAATTTACTTTTACTTACTTATCCGATTCCTTGGACCGTAGTCGATCCTTCGCCTCCTCAATCCTTGCCTTCCATTCTTCTCTCTCCTGTGCGATCCTCCTCCACCCACGCACTCCAAGTAACTCTTTCGCATCTTTTTGGACTCGATCTTCCCATCTGGTTCTTGATCTGCCTTTCCTTCGGCTTCCTTCTAACCTTGACTTACCATTTTGTTTGGTATTCTTTGATTTTTCATTCTTACAACATGTCCCGCCCGTTGTAGTCTTTTTATTCGCACATAGTTCGATATTGCAATGTCTTCGTATATTTCCACATTGTATCTTTTTCTCCATTGATCTCCTTCTTTAGTTGGTCCAAATATTCTTCTTAACACTTTCCTTTCAAATATGTCTATTTTCTTTATAGCCACTCCAGTAAAAGCCCAGTTTTCGCATCCATATGATAATATCGGTCTTATCAAAGTTTTGTAGAGTATGGTTTTATATTTGCAATTTATATCTCGATTTTTAAACACTGTTAATATTGCATAGTTTGCTTCATTGGCTGCATGTATTCTACTTCTAATTTTTTCTATTTTCTCATTATTTTCGGTCAATATTGTTCCTAGGTATTTAAATTTTTGTACCTTCTCAATCTT
>JAGDQP010069246.1:0-10913 GCA_022664845.1 Lepisma saccharinum
TTTATTCACAGCAGCTCCCCAATTGTCCTCACAATGCTGGGTCAACACCGAAATTTTTTAGCCCCCCACCGGGAATCGAACCCGGGACCGTTCGCAGTGTAGTAGAGCACGCTACCGACTAGGCTACGCAGGAGCTCATATATATCGTGAGGACAATTGGGGAGCATATATAAGATGCATTCCAGCAAAAACTGGACATTTTGTCACGACAAAATGAAACTTATTTTTAAGTTTAAGTGATATCGTGTTTCGCACGCACAAGCATCCAATATCCCAGAAACATGATGTTTTCAACCCTCAGTTACGTGATCCGGTTGCCATGTTGTTTGTTCAACACATATCTGAGTTAAGTTGTTGTTGTGCATATTTTTACCGTATTTACGCTGACCACCAGCGCAAGGTTTTGAAATAATTTGGTATATGAGCATATTAAATGTAAGTGTCTAACAAATAGTTCAGCAGACAGATAAATTCAAATATTCCGTACGTATACATATTTCAATGAATATTTTGGAGGTGGTTTACCTTGTTACGTCCGTTACGAAATTACCAACAAATTAGCGCTGCCTCTAAACCAGTGGCTACTTTTCTACAATAGTTGGGCAACTTCTAATGGTTATCAAGCGTAATAACTTGATGGAGCCAAACCATAGGAAAGTAAGATAACAAGTGAGAATAAAGCGTAACGGACGTAACACCGTAGCCTATATACAGTACAGACCACGTAACAACGACAAGTTCATTGAAAGTTGTTGTTACTTTTACAAGCAAAATCCCACAGACTGTCAACGACGTGCATTAATTTGCCCTTGTTTGTATGGAACGTTCGTCTTTGCATCAGAACAAATGTATGCAAAGATTACCAACCATATGATACAAACATTACAAAATGGCGAAGGGCATCGCGTAGGCTGCAACAAAGTTACACATATATTTCTACATTTTATAATAATTTTAGGAATAGTATTAGCACAAAATAATTAATAGCACTGAATGGATGTGTATATATTCTAGTGTAAGCTCTTGTTATTCTTGATCTTATTTTGTAGCTCTCTTCTCATCAGACGATTCTGCAAACATCAATAAATACGCTGTTACATGTTATTATATTTCTTTGTCCAAGTCTTCTGGAAACTAATTTTTAAGCATGAACTATGAATGTAAGTAGTCCTGTATAAATCTGCTCTATTTTAGAATGCTGAAAAGATTCATGAATGTGTATTTTCAAACAATGAATAATTGACATTATTCCACATTATCACAGAAAGCCTATTTTTGACTCGCTCATGTAACATAATCATACTCTATTTTTATATGGAAACATGGGAAAATGGCAAATTAAGCAGCATAAAGAAGACCATAGATTACAAACAAATGAAGAGAAGAAAGGCAGCAATAAAGAAAAATGCCAGAGACTACAGACGAAGATTCAATCGGGTTGCAACAAGGCACACATAAGCATATACGAGAAAAGAATGCAACGGACGGGAAGGGAGAAGGAATTCATGTAGACCCACCTTCATCACGTTCGACATTTTTACACCACAATTATATGTTAACAGTGTAAAGAAGACTCCCAAGAAGATTTCAGATTCTCTTCACCAATAAAGGGGCTTCCATTCCCTAAGCAAGAAGAAATAATGGAGAAAATTAAATAATTTTACAGCTATGATATGATTGCCTGATAAAGCCCTTGAATCCTACAATACATAACACTGTCAAGAGACGGAAAGAAATATGCGATGACTAAATTCAATATTGCAGAAACGTTTAGTATTTTCAAGAAAGAATAATCACATACTCAATAAATAAATATCAGAGTAGAAAAAACAACGTTTGCTGCTCTCTAACTAGATACTTTTATCCAATGATGAAGATTAAAATATTGCTGCTATCGTTTTACAAAATATATTGGAGCCCCGTCGAAGGCTATGACATCACATATAGCGTTCATTACCACATTTTTGTGTGCAGGAGTCCCAAGTTAGTATTACGTGAATGTTACATTCATGCGGATGTTAAATACAATTTACAGTTTGTTGATCAATTTATTCGGGACACCTCATCTGAGATCACCGAATTACCAATAAAACAACAGAAATAGGAAAATTCTCACATAAATGAGTTTACTTGATGCATTTGAGAAATTGTCAAGGTAACACTAAAACGATGTGTAATGCATTCATTGCTAAAACACAACTTCACATAATCAAGAACAACGATCAACTTTTGATGAGGATGAAACAGTGATGCACATATTCAACAGTCGTAAGCCGCTCTCTGGATCTAAGAGGGGTTACGTTATGCTGAGTAATGACTTAAAGCATGATAAATTTTTTGTACTGGTGTACAATAAAGCTATCTGGAGAGTACATATTGTAGAACGATCAGCACAAATATAAAATCCTACATGTGTGTTCCAGTGGTGCAAGTGGATAGTTCAAGAACCGCTACAGTTTGATGATAGTTTGAGATATCAGCTGAACAGTTATATGGGCTTTGTTTACCATGTTTCGCAAGGTAAAGGAACATATATGGTGTTGGTGGGGGGAGAAGATTGTGGAAATGGCGGTACTAAATCGAATCCCAAAGTTTGCACTATTATTTTAGGTAAAACTTTGGTAAACTTTATTTTTATATGGGCCAGTCTAGTAGCTTTGGGCTTCGGCCCGTCACAATTCGACTTTAGCTCTTAAGTGTTAAAATCCACACCCATGCCGGGACTCGAAAACGGGACCTTCGAGCCGATGGCCTACCGCCACAGACCGCTCGGTCTATTATTTTAGGGACACACTGTGTAAGTGCTCTAAGTTTCACTGGAAATTAGTCTTATTAATTCCTGTTAATTTCACTTTTCTTTTAATATTTAAATTTATTATCTTGTGTTTCACAAGCGAAATTCACTTGCTATGTGCACCTGGATAAAAATGTTACGTCCGTTACGTTTTTATGTTGCGTCCGTTACAGGCTTCAAAAATTGCCACGGAGAAACTAATTGAGTAATCTGAAAACTTTGCAGTAGTAAAGGAGTACATGCCTTGCCCTTCTACAATAAAAAAATTTAGAGCTTAAAACATTATTACTTTCAGAGGAAATGCAATTTTCCCTAAGGACTGAAAAACTCATGTCCAATCTGTGTTATGTCCGTTACGAAAATTTAAAATTTTGTAAACTTTTTTTTTTTCAGAATATAAATCAATTCATGGCCTACATTTGAGTAAAGTTTTAACTTTGAAATGAAACATTAACTTTATAAAAGAGATACATAAATGTGTAAATGTGCTTTGCGAATGTTGCGTCCGTTACGCTTTGATTGATTTTGGTGATCGTGCGATGTCCTTTTTCTCGTCATCGCACGATGTTATAGCCTAGCTATGCAGAGAAAGGTAGGAAGGGATGATCCTCATATAGGACAGAATGGTATTAGGTATTAACCTTGGCTTTTAGCTCTAATTTGATACAAAATGACAAGGATGTTATGTCTGGTGTTACCAGTCAAGCTGTTTTCAAGCTGAATTGAAGGTTATTACTTTTGATGATTAGTGGCTATTGCTTAACTTGGGTGAGTTACCATTCTTCACTGTTCTCGTGGTGAACACTCATACTTGCAAAATTTGATATTACAATTCTTGGAATATTTTGTGAGTTAATAATAACCATGATCTAATGCTGATCTTAGATACGAATATTTGTGTGAAACTTATTCTGTACTCTATCACATCCTGTTGTTGAAATTCATGAATCAGATCCAAGCTACATATGACATACTCCTCGGGACATATTTTTACTCAAAAGACATAGCAAATTATTTAATATATTTTCTTAAAGCTAAAAATGAATAAAAATGGTTTAATGTTTTTCCCAATATTTTGGACTGAATACAAACGTACCTGTCACACTAGTTACTATCATTTCTATTGTATTTTCAAGTTTTTACATACTTTTTTTTTTTCGTTTGTCAAGCTGATTTGGTATTAATTTATTTATTATATTTTTTATGCGTTATTTAGTAACAGACTATATCAATTGCTATAGACAGATTGACCGATTAAGATTCTTTCATCCAATTTTCATTTTTGTAGTACACAATCAAATTTGACGGAATTTTTTACATTCACGCAGTACACTACGCTCATTCGTTCATATTTTTTTTTCCTTTGTGTTTATTTAAGCTAGTTTAAGCTGTTTGTTTTTGTGTGTAATTTTCCTTCTTTTATACCCTTAGTGCCTTTTAATTTAGTATAAGAACCTCCCACGCTTTTCTGACTACCTATTCTTATTTTAAACGTTCAAGAGCTACAGTTCCTTTACGTCTGTTGGTACTATGACAGATTAAGACCTTCCCCTCAGTTCCCTCTAATCCCACCCTCGACAGAGGTTTCCATGGGAAAAGAGACGAAAACGTTCACGACTTTTTATCTGCTTTCCCGAACCTTTCAGATGCTTATACGTGGTCAGACTCTGAACGCAAAACTTTTTTTTTTTTTTTAAATCTGATACACCTGACAACGACATAAAAACCAGACAGAGAAACCCTCTCTTTACAGCAAGTAAAGGACTTGTAAATTCCTTCCTTCACTTCTAAACTTCATCCTATTTCGGTTGAATTTAGTCCAGCATCCCGGGTTCAACTCCCTTCGGAAACTATACAACAGTACTTTAATGCGAAAAGACGACTGATCCGTGCTTTCTGCCCTGATTTATCGCTTGAGAAACAGATTTTCTGTATTACACCTGGAATTAGACATGATCTACTAAGTAAATTAGGTAACAAACAGTTTGACACCATGCAGGAATTACAGAACTATTTCGAGAAACACGAAAATGGACAATTCTTTTTGGGTAAGAGCGATCTACATGATTTTCAATCAGCCCTATTGCAAAGCTACCAGAAGATGCATCCAACCAAACCTACCATCCCGACATTCCTCCGATGCTAAATAACCCTGGCTCAAAAGCAGTATTGCAAATGGACCAAACCAATTACAGCAGTTTTTGACACCAACATTTCATATTGTAATTGGGGGAAATAGTCTACCCCACATAGAAGCTGCAAAAATTGCTTCCCTTTCGCTTCCATCACACAGTTCTCAGGCTACAAGATAACCTTGTAATTCATTCAACACAGACTCTTCCTTTTTCCTCGAGCACATTTGAACCAGGGAAAATGATGGAAATGGGTGATATGTCAAAGTATGGGATTGTCCTTCTGACAGTATAAGAAATCAGGTGGCAAGGACAAGGAAGCACACAGGCAAGGATAAGGCAAGGATAGACAAGACAGAGCACACCATGCTATATAGCGGCCCGAACGAGAAAACTGGTCAGGAACAAGGTTTATAATTTTAAAAGAGATGAGGAAAAGCATATTCTTTGGAACCGGTAACAGACAGAATTGCAAAAATTAGACTGAAAGGAAAGTTCAGGAATATCACAATCATAGCCGCACATACACACACCGACAAAAAGGACGCAACTGAAAAAGAAAATCTATGGAACCTTAAAAGAAACCTACAGTAAAACATTAAAATACGCCATGACAATAGTAATGGCAGATTTTAATGCCAATATAGGGCAAGAAAAACACAGGGAAGCAGTAACACAAAAACACACATTACATGAAATAAGCAACGACAATGGCGTAATATTAGGCCAGTTTGCAACCAGAAATAACCTAATAACCTTCCCAAACAAAAAATACATCTAAGCATCTGGAATATACCCGAAACAACTGAAACAAACCAGACAGACCATGCTCTAATCGCAGCCAGACATGCAACATCCATAATAAATGTTAGAAGCCACAGGGTACCTAACTGCGACTCGGACCATTACCTAGTTAAAGCCACAGAGAGGGTAACAAACGTCAGGGAGGCCAATTTTTTTTTAAATGCTTTGTTTCCTTGTACAGGATTCTCACTCAAACGAAATAATCGAATTCACGGCTTTTCCACGGTTCTCAAGGTCTTCACGGTTGGAAAATTTATAAAAATAACCTTTACTGACCGCACTACGACAATAAAAACCACCCGGTGCCGAAACGAAGAGTTGGCGGGCCCTAATGCACAACGCGGCGGTCAGTACGTAGCAGTGGAATAATTAAACTTGCCCTCATTCAATCTTACGACGTCCACTGTACGTACAAGAAATGGGGAAAATACTAAAAAATAATATATTTAATAATTAGTATTAATTTACCATATCCTGTCAAGGGGTTGTTATTACAATTACAAAGACATTAAAAACGCAATTTCGAATCATAATTATAGCATGCACTTACTTTGTCAAATATAAATGAAAAAAAAAGAAAAAAAAATTCTTACAAACTTGTTGAGTTGAAATGCTTTTATAAGACCCTTTTTTTGCTTCCGTGGATTATGTATAACACTTATATTGATTGACAGGCCTATTTTAATTGCCAAGACGATGTACAAAAGTTGTTTTTTTAAATAAAAAACCTTATTACTTTTTAACGTTATCTGAAGGTACACTTCCTGTAGCTGGTATAAGTAACCAACAGCTTTGCTTCATAAAAAGGTAAAAAAAAAAAGCAAAAAAAAAATTACAACTATTTACATGTCTTCAACGGTTAATCATCTTACGATCTGCATTTATTTCTGTGTCCGAATATTTTTTCATCTAATTCAGCCGTCCTTTTTCTCGCGTAGGATAAAACTTGCAACTTTACTGCTTGCAATTCTTTTTTTCTCTTTAGCAGTTTGTTTTCATTCTTTCTCTGCCTGTACTTTGATTTCCTCTCTTCTTTTTGGCAAGTGCTCGGTGTAGCGGGGGTGGGCATTTTTAGCCGCAATAATCATATCAGTAGTTATTTCCATTGTTTCCACTCCACCAGCTGTTGATACCAGGTGTGTAAATATGAAACCGGAATTTGTGCGTAGACGGCATTAGCTGTCACTGTGGTTACCGTAAAACTGCGTCCTTGCCAACACTTACTTGTTTTGACTGCTGATAACGATTTGCAACTCACAACCACACAAGTTTCATGTCATGGTGTAGTGTTTAATAGCGTTGAACATGGCGCAATTTGTACCTACAAACTATGATGTGCGGACAGCATTGATATTTTTGTTACCATTTGAAGAAAACTGCTGCAGAATCGCATTGCATGCTTGTCGAAGCTTGTCGCATCGCATCGCATGCTCTTGGTAAGTCACAGTGCTATGCGTGGTTAACAAAATTTAAGTGTCGATTTTGACGTGAGAAACGAAGAACTTGGAAGACCACCGAAAAATTTTGCAGACATTGAATAGCCAGCTTGGTTGGGTGAGAATGACGCTCAAACGCAACAACAATTTGCGGATCAATTAAATGTGACACGAGAAGTTGTTTCCATACGTTTAAAAGCCATGGGAAAGATTCAGAAGGGAAAATGGGTTCCACATGCATTGACTGAACGACAGCAGGAAAACCGAAAAACCACTTGTGACATTCTGCTCGCCAGGTACAAAAGGAAATCATTTCTCCAACGAATTGTGACTGGTGACGAAAAGTGGATCTATTTCGAGAATCCTAAGCGTAAAAGATCATGGGTAACTCCACGAAAACCGACGACATCGACTGCAAGACCAAATCGCTATGGACGGAAGACAATGCTTTGTGTTTGGTGGGATCAGATGGGAGTGATCTATTATGAACTGCTGAAACCTGGCAAAACCGTTATTACACAACGTTACCGACAACGAATGATCGATTTGCATCAAGCTTTGCGTGAAAAACGACCAGAATATGACCAAAGACAACATAAAGTGATTGTGCTTCACGATAATGCACCCTCCCACACAGCGAAACCGGTCAAGGAAACGATTACGACGTTTGGCTGGGAAATCCTTCCGCATGCGGCTTACTCACCAGACTTGGCGCCTTCCGATTTTCACTTATTTGCATCCGTGGGACACGCACTTGCTGACTGGTTTGCAGCACACGAGGCACAGTTTTTTGATCTGGCATACACACATTGCCAGAACGATGGCAGAAATGTATCGCTAGCGATGGCCAATACTTCGAATAAAAAAGTTCTTAGCATTGTCATCCAATCACTGTGTCTTTTCTGTACATAAATTCCGGTTTCATATTTACGCACCTGGTATACTGTCACAAACCTTTCTCAAGGCAACTAAACTTTCTTCTTTCAAGTTTTAAATATTTACAGTTTGTTTATACGAAATATCCCCTTTTAACTGAGACGTTCCCATGAGACAGTGTAAGGATGAGTTGATTGAAAGACTTCAAATCTTTGTACTCCTCTGGACCTTCCACACTTATCAACTCCATAAAAAATCATCAACTCGTTTTCGTTTTTTTAGTACTTTTTGCCTTGTTCCAAAACATGATCACTCCAGAAAAGTTTAAGGTACTGTCGCTTTGCAACCTCTGCCTTATGTCCGTAAGCCATTTTTTGGCAACCACTTCTTCTAAACATTTGTAAGATGTTTTTCACCTGCATTGTTGTTAATGACACTAGGACCTAAGCATGTGATGGCTTTAGACAATGGATACTTGATTGGTGATTTTTCGATAATTCTTTTGGATATGGCGAGGATTGCATTCGTTGCATCTCTCTTCACGTTAAACTTATCTAAATCTGTAGTTGTTGCACATTTTCTGAGAGCATCTTTGGTGGCAAAACCCAAATCTACGAGTTTGATTGAGATAAGATTAATGGATGATAAATCTACTTTGTCAATTCGATTCCTTACACAGTCCAGATGGTCTTTTTTTTTACCACTTTCTCGACAAGAGTCTAAAGTAAAGAGATAATTTCATTATAAAGCAAAGGAGCCATGGACACATCATTCTGAAATTCTCTCAAAAATGGTTCAAACAAACCACAAATTGACATAAAGAATGCCAATTTGGCTGGCAACAGCTTATCATTCAGTCTCTCCTCAATCACTAAAAAACTTGGATCTGGCTTTTTTTATCCCTCACTACAGCATCGACATATTTTCTGATGCAAGGCAGTATCGACATCGCCCTTTCAGCCCCGCGATCGTTCTCCAACCATCTGACAGCACAGAACTTCAATGGAAAAATGTCAATGTGCTGTGGTAGAAGAAGTCTGCTCTGCGAGCCGGCAAATCTTTGAACAGATTGTACAGCGCCCTGAGAAACCCTACTCCGTCCAGTTTTGTTGCGTTCATGCCCATTTTGGAGGCCACAACTGCCAATGTATTACAAATGTTTGGAGAATCTGAAAGTTCCTGCTGAAGATCGTTCAACAATTTTATGTTAACGTTAGACCCATCCATTAAAACTTGTATGATTTTATTCATAATTTCAGGTATGAGTGTGAAGTTTACTCGTTTTTCTATCTCTCTTAGTTATTACTTTTTCTATTCATAGATCTGTTACACAAATTAACATATATAGGTTTTCCAGGTCTCTAAAGTTAGGATTAACCTCGTTACTGAGATATTGATTCGCTTTATCGCAGATGCACTAAAATTACGGCGACTAAAATATGTTAATTGATACTTCCTTAAGCGAGGGAATATTGTGGGTTCACGACTCCTACATTCTCCAGTATAGTCCAATTAAATCCGTAATTAATGAATTTAATATGAATATTTATTTACATATAAACAAGGGAAAATTAGCACTTTCCCGATCCTATTTTAATACTCAGTGAGTCTGCGCTTACTCAAAAAAGCTTTTCTTGTCAAATTACTTCCTCTCATCTATTGTCCTACAGCAACCGGTCCGCGCGCAGGATGCTATCAAAGCAAATAGGTTAGTAGTCATAACAGTGCTTACAAGGCCACCAGTTGTTGTTTCTTCAACTCATCAATCTCCCTTCATGGCTTTTAAAAAGAACAATACAAAGGACGGGCAAGATTAATATACAATATGCCAGACGGAAGCAAGAATACGAATGAATTGTAACGCATGATTTTGAACTTGACAATAATTACCACTTTCACGAAGATTAATAGGGGAATACATCTTAGAATGCCAAATTTTCTTACAACATGAATACTATTCTAATCACACCCTCGAAAATTACTTTGTCCGACTGCTGTGCGTTCCTGGCCATTTTTCAACAACGAACCACAGCAGATAATTATTTGTTTAATCCTTTGTCGAGGTTACATTTGCTTCTTCGAAGGCAATTACTAGATCGAACCCAGTACCAAACGTTGTCGCGTGTACGAGGATAAATCAGAGCAAACCAATCAAGGCTTCTCGACTACATATTAGAGCCCTATACATAATACGTGTACAGCATGTCACTTTGACCGGCCATCACAGGGAGTCGGTCACACAGTGTCCACTCGCTACATAATCGGATCCAGTTTCCTTATAAGCCCCGCCTAATGCAGTCAACCACTTCGAGAGGGATAACGTACGGCTGAGTTCACCTGAAAATAGGTCAAAATGATAGCAATTTAGTGCTATGGTGATAACGTGCCTCAACAATTTGCCTTGAGACAAAGCAGAATCCATCTTCAAATTAGCAATTATTAAAGGATCGCTGATACTTCACTCAGTCTCTGTGTTAATCTTCTTAGTTTCGGAGAAAGAAACTCATCCGAGAGAGCTCTACAAAAGTGAAGTTTCACTTACATTTGCCTATCTTCCAGAGCAGCCCGCCACCGCCGAAACTAGGACCACAAGATCCAACCCTCAAGATGCCAGGGATAAAAACACCTCTTCAATAGTGCCGCGCTAGTTATTCATATTCCTTTTATCCCGCGGAAATTCAAAGCAAAGCTGGGGAACAGTATTCCTCGATGTCGGTTGCTGAACGCTTCCATACAAAGAGCGTCGTCTTGTACACAAACGCGTGATCCACATCACAAACTACCAAACGTTAATTAAAATTCGCCCGCCAAAATTACAAGCAAGATCTTGATAAAGAATACACACAAATAATATTCAAATTAATACATATC
>JAGDQP010069247.1:0-10912 GCA_022664845.1 Lepisma saccharinum
GAGTGGCAGCATTCAAAGACATAGTGGTAGATGTATGGTATAAGAATTGTTGAACTGATCAGATCGTAAACTATTTCAATGACTTTGAAAACGGTTAGTTTAATTTAGTTTTTCAAGTAAGACCTACTCTGAAAACTGAAATTACTTGTTACCGTACGCTGTGTGTGTTTTTACATTACTTTTAATGGTAATTAACATCCTTGTTGTAACCCTTTGGTATTTTATTAATTTCTCCCGCAATCTTCCGCATTTTCCCTCTTTAGGTTGGCAAACCTCACGCATTGGCACTTCTCTAGGTTGACAAGTCTGGGCTACGAACCTGGTAGTACTTGGTAATATCAGTTTTTACTTTTTACTTATGGTAAACCACTACAAAACCCAAACTAAGATCAACAAATTGATGGTGAGGCATGAGCGTAGTGCCACGTAGCGGAGAGTTTATACTAAACGTTAAAGAAGCTGTTATTAGAGGGAGGGATGATAAGTGAGGTCTCCATGGAAACAAAGATAATCATAGATACAAGAATGACACCATGTCAAATTGAAACTAAAGCAATACCCTTTACAGATATTGTATTACTCAAGCACAAAATCACCATTTAATGTAACATTTTCTCTAATCGTTATAACCATTTTCGGAAACCGTCCATGAAGAACGTTCGTGGCCTGCTTCTGATTCATGTATCCACACGTATTTTTATCCTACGCTCATCAATTTCTCTTTCAACTTTGGAAAGATCCAGAAGTCGGGACTATATGAAAAATTGGCAACGACTGTAAAGATTAATACTGACACTTTTCCATCATTTCTTAAATGTACATTGACATTGTGCAAAATGAACGAATGCCTGTCTTGCAGTTTTTATTCTACATTAAGAGAAGTACTTAGATTAGCAGTGATATCAAAACTGTTCTTACATTCTAACATAGGTTACATACTTAAATATGTATGTAACATTTTCAATATGTAGGAAACCTAAGTATAATGAACTTCGTGGGTAATGATATCACCATTACGTAAAATGACATTGTAGTAATAATATTATATCGGATATTACCTATGTTGTAATGTTCGAGTACTATGCATAATGGTGATTCACAATGCCACAACTCCTATGACGTATGTTTCACGAAGTCTATACTACAGTAAGTGGTGACGTCATAGCTATAATGTGACAAAGAACATGTATACATTCTTTGTAGGACGGTCCAAAGTACGCATACTCCTAAAGGTAGAATGTCATTTGTTTATTTAGTTCTGACGTTCTCCCAGTCAAATAAATCACCGTCTTTAGTGAAGGATGTAAATTCAGATTTGTGTCGTGCATATAGTTTTAGTAAACACTCTAGTACACATTTCAGCTGTGTGTTATTCTTCAAGAGTAGCAGTGAAGAACAGGACCGGTACATATGCAAGCACTATTCATTTATTATCACAGTATGGTAGTTACTGCTTTTACTATTTCTCCAATCAGTATCCGCGCAAGAAGATGAAAACCTTACTTATTAATCTACCCTCAAACTTTAAAAGCATTTTTCTTGCTATTTAAAATTTATTTATTTCTTCTGACCTCTTTTTTCCTCCTTATCCCATTTTAATATTTCTTGAAAAGGACAAAAGATAGCAGAATACAAAGAAGTAGATGGAATTGTAAAAATAACATTTTAAAACTTTTTAGCCCTTTTTAGACTTCACATCCTATGTGAACTTTCTTTAGTATTTTTTCTTTCCCTTTTCTTAGTATAAAAAAGAGAGCAGAAAATCCATCTTTTTTTACTTCTAAATACAGAAAAAAGGCGTCTTTTTATTGTTATTAAAAAGAAAGCAAATCCGAGTGCATTCCAACTCTTAATTGTGTGTGTGTGTGTGCTGAAATAGGGAGTAACAGCATAAGACGCTAAGGATGAAAACAAAAATTTATTGAATTTTCTTCAAAGTTTTTAATTTATTTTTTGGTCAAAGCTTTTGGTAATTGAAAAAAATGAATACGTGGCTTTGACGAGAGTGAATAAGAAGGTTAAAAAGAGTAGTGGAAGGAAGTTGAGACATCCTATGTTTTTGCCTGGTTCCCTGTTAGATCCCCCCTTAGCAAAGAGCACCCCTTCTATTATTTTTCTTCAATAGCCCCACAAATTTTTCAGTTTATCCTATAATACAATTCCATTTATACTCTATCTCTCTCCTTGATGTGAGGGTGCCTCTGTGTGTGAAGAGAAGTATAAGACTGTTCTAATTGAAAAGGACAACAAGCTAGTGGTTTCGATCGCTGATTATGTAACAGCACCTGGTTCGAGTCCCGCTGAGGTTTCCCGGGATGTATGTCAGTTTCACCAAGTAAATGCTAGCATAGTATCGAGACTGAGGCCCTAGTTTCTACCTTCTCCGATGACAGAAAACTGTTCGCCGAGGGACGTCATGCCTCAGACTCGTAACGGGCTCAGACCATAACTGACGGAGTAATCTATAAATATCATAAATAACAATTAATAATTAATCATTGTTTTGTGATTTTCGTTGTATTATCTAATTAGTTTCTGAATTTTGTGAAAAAACAAAATCATATTCGGCATTCCTACATGCTGAGGCAGATTTCGAAGTTTTATTTTATTATTTTCAAAAATTCAAATCTCGCCTTATATGAGCGCTATCGAGAAACTGTTTATTGATTTGCAGATTATTCATCAAAGAGCTTTTCAGCGATACCCCACAAGACGTGGTTTTAAAAATTTTGAATTTCCACCCCCACCCCATCCCCACTCGTACCCTCTCAACCTCTGAATCGTTGGTGTGACCGTAAACTTCATAGGAAGTACTATAATTTATGCAGAGAAAGTTTCCCTCTAAACTCCATAGGGGCTGATATATATATTTTTTAAATTTCAACCCCCTCCCCCGACTACCCCCTTGGGCCGATTTTGCTCATTAACGAACTTAGCCGAGATATTAAGCCTAGAAATAACATAATAAAATTTGGTTCAAATATCTTCAAAATTGATAAAATTTGGTTCAAATATCTTGAAAATTGTGGCCGCTAGCGTATATATATATATATATATATATACTGTATATACTCGCTTTGCTTCGCTGAGGGGCTGCACCCCCTTTATCATAATCAAACACTCACTGAGAGAAATTTCCTGCTAAATATAATCATAAACTACAACTGATTTGTGGACAGCTAGACGAAAGTAGAATTTAACATTTCGCTTCATGTTTGTAATTGTTGTTTTACGGTACAGTCCGAAACCAAATAATGACGTCATAACGAAGAAGCAAGTATGCATTATGTAATGTGTTTTTCTCATTACTCCTGATGGAAATAACACAAGCACAATGTTATGTTGTCATTATGATACGCAATGATCCCAGTACAGTAATGATAATTTAGTAGTACGTAATGTTGAATTATCCGTATGCAGGAGAATTTACCCTTAACCCTAACAGTATCTAATGTTATATTATCCCTATACCACGTACTTCTACCATTGCGAGCATGGGAATTTGACAGTACGTAATGTTATATTAACCGTATGTAATAAAACGTAGAAACGTGTTGACCGTCAAGAAACGTTAACGGAAAGTTTTAAACTGTTTACAGTTTTGGCAAGTCTGGTAAAAGCAATAGTTTCAATAGGAGTAAAAAGGATACTGTCAGTGATCCCGCCAGCCCCCGTCTCCTGTAGAGGCGTGTCACCTCCAAATCCTCGAGAGTACCCATCCGACCTTGAAATTTTTACGGTGAAAAATCTATATAAACCATGCATCACTACAATTAAACTCTCCCAATTTTGACTTTACGTCCCCCCGAAAGTGAAAATCTGGCGAAATCCTTGCATTCTGCCGAGAACAGATAATAGTTCATATGGAAAAAAATAATTAAATGATACAAGCAATAAAATGATCATGGACAACTACTTGCTATTTAAACGAATATTGCTACATTGAAAGATTTATGCTTTTACAAGACTTGCCAATACTATATATAGACAGTTTAACATTTTTTGTTAAGACTCGAGTTATATCTTGATAGTTAAAACGTTTCTACCTACCTAAGAAAACTGGTAGATACTCTTCAAATTTCCACACGGTTAATATACTAACTGTTTCGTAATCAATATTGGGATTTAATAAAGGATTATCGTATTTATTTTAATGAGAACTCTCGTTTGAAGTAGCAGTTGCTTGCCACAACTGACAAGACAACGGCATGAACGAAGCGAATGCCACTTGAACGATGAAGCCAGAGCCCAGATCTTTTCCGCGTATAGAAAGACAACGTAACAGTTTGTATAGAAAATGCCACTAAGCATGTTATGATGTCCTTACACCTTCAAAACAGACATTATAGTAATGATATTTTAACATTACATTTTCTCCTGCGAAATGTAAAAATATGCATGCATAATGCTCACTTACCACTAATGCTTTCATGTTTTTTTTAAAACGTATCCTAAGTAGTTTTTCTCCGTCTTCGGATAATTTGCCAGCTTGTAATGTTATTTCAGATAGTTCGATAATTGGGAAGGACGTCTTCATATTTTCTTCCATTACAGTACTCGTCAAATTACAATACGGATATAAATGAATCCACTCTCAACGCTAATTCATATGTATTACTGTTAAATCACTTTCCACACGAAGCGAAATGTTGTTTTCTATAAACGACTCAGGAGATCATACAATTACCCCGTAGTTGACATCCAGAATACGGTTAAATACAACATTCTTCATGATTTTTCAGTTTTTATATGCTATTCCTACTAAAAATTCTTATCTGTTTTTCTCAGTGCTCTCTGGCAGACTGCGCCTCCATGGTACAAATATACCACCTACAGGGGGATGCGCCCCTGTATGGGAGGCTTTCACCATTCTTTGTGAAAATCACATAAACAAACGACGAACACGCTCTCGACATCTCCCTATACACACAACAAACAAAAAAGCCAGGAAATAATTACACACACTTACTTCAGACCATGATGCCCCGGTGCAAAACACAATCGAAGCAGAAACATTCACATGTTAGACTAGGCTACTACACACAACATCAGAAGATCAGCACAGGATCACAGTAACATAGGGCATTATCACATGTCGCTACCAAGAGTGGCCAGACCATGATTCAGAGAAAACGCAGCTCTTGTCACAGTCTGCACAAAAATGCGACGCTACGTGACCACACATCCGAAGAAAACACAGGAGCAGATGCCCTGTAAAACGGTCGCCACTAAAGGTGTAATGTATCGGGACTTTCTTCTTAAAGGCAGGTAGATAAAAAAGGAAACAAGGGGGTCCGCGTCGCCCTGTTGCAGAAAAGGGAGCTTACCCAAACCTTCACATAAAGTGATCTATCCTACCTGGAAGGCAAGCCTACATTATGCCACAGGAGAGGGCACAAAACAAAAAACAAAAAAAAAAGAACGCTATCGGACCTAAAGACAGGGCGTGTACCTATCCATCAGTGCCCTCTTTCAGCCTAGGACGCTCAAAGACAAAACACGCACTAGTCTAGAATCACGAAACATGAATGGAAGAATCCCGAAAGAAGTGCCAAAGCGCAGAAAGTTGGCAAAAAGTAGAAAAACCAGGAAAAGGTCCCCCCAAAAAAAACGTGGGGGGGGGGGCGAAACGCATGTGAGAACATCCCGTAGAAAAGCAGAACGCAAAGCACTATTTTAGTGACCTAACGCAACTAGACCCCTAAAATATGCAAGGCTCATGCAGCCTCGCACTAGTTAACAAAAATCACGAAATGTAGATAAGCACAACTGATTTGACTATTCCCTAATGTTTGCAGAAGCATCAAATCAAAATATCAATACTTTACTTCATCTGAAGTTACTTTCTCATATGCTCATGAAATTACACTTCGCGGATTGAAATGGCGAAAGGCTGGGAACCTTACAGCAATACCGCAATGATGGTAAAGTAGCTACTTTTTAATAAAAAACCTTGACACAAGGAATATCTGGTAAATTTTAATTTATTCTTGCTAAAGAATTACAAACGCAATGTAAAAGACTGATTGCTGATTTTCGTGGAAGAAATATTTCCAAATAGAAACTTTATGTAATCAAACGTGTTTTTAAAGATATTAATTTTACATATTACAAAGTAAATTAATAATTTATAGAAATGCTCTGGCTAAGAGCAGAGACAAAAATTGACACACATTATATCCAAAAGGATTAGGTTATTTTCCATTTCCATATATGTAGACATTTTACACTTTACCCCAGTTAAAGAAAATTTCCGCAATCACCGAAGCATATCAATTCCTTCTACGGAAAGGATTCCCTCTACAAATATAACTACTGGGCAGAATTTTTGTTTGAAATTCTAAATTATTGTGAAACATTTCGTATGTACTTTTCAATTTTGTACTTAACACAACCTAACCTCCAATTTAATTATTCAATCGAGACATACTATAGTTGGGTTAGGTGTAGATTTACAGAATGAGCGAATTTGCTTAGGTTTGCGAAAGACAACAAAGGAGCTTTGAACCTTGATGATAATCGAAATAAAACGATGCGAATCGTTAAAATCTTACGTTTAACAAAACGGACACACTGTAGAAATTTTGTGCAATATAAACCATACTAATTTCCGAAATGAACAAATCAAATATTGACTAGAAAAGAACTTGCATTTGTAAAGAAGCATCAACTATAGTGCAGTACAAGGCAAAATTTTCAACCTTTTTGGAACCAAAATTAAACTTCTGTAATTTCGATATATAAACATATGTGAAACAGACTTGGGTGTTAGAGAGAGAAAAATATGAAAGTTTATGACATTAACCATACATACCAATGATAGTAAACCATGCCCCGATTCCTATCAATTTAAGCGGACATCTTCACTTTACACATGTTTCCATTAGCAAAACCACAAACCACTGGCATGCTGAAGGTGCATTAAATCACTGCCACAGACAGTGAGAGATGGGGCTTAGCACCACAAATGATTAAATTTATATTCTATTTAAGAAAAGTAAGAAAACCACTGCACACTAGATATGTATTTACGAAAAACTACTTCACACACACAACTCCACCAAAAAGATGCACCAAAGACTCTCTCTGAAGGAAGAACAATATGGAAACTCCGAACCGCCAGCTACAGGTTAAGATATTTCAGCATGCTAGTTTTTCTAAAATTAGAAACATAGAAACGGCTGCTTCAAATGACTTTTTAATAAAGAGGCTGCTTTTACTTTTATAGATGCTTTTAAGCATTAGACTGCTATATAATTTTTACTTCTTAAATGCAATTTAGAGGGCAGCCGGTTTTCAGTGTAGCTTTTCTATATGAACAGTCATGATAGAACTACTGATCGGCAAGAGCCAATGAGAGAAGCGGATCGAAACAGACAACAAGGGCAGAAGGGAGTGTGACTTAATCACGAAGATTTTCGACGAAAATAAATCAACAATCAGATCTTTAAAATTCTTTAAGAAGATTTAAACAAAAGAAAAATTGTTGATTAAAATAATGCAATAAAATATACAAAGGATAATTAAGCAATAAAGTTAAAAGACTATAAGACTAAAATCCCGCCAATACAACAATGAAACGGATGACCTGAGTATCTCGGCTTTATTGTCATGTGGACAAGTAAATCCGTTTGAAGAAAGCCGAGGACGGAAAAACTATTACCGATAAAGCACGGACAAACAAGAAAGAGAAGACACATAAAAAGGGGACAGGGTAAGATATAGTGCGACCAACCGAAAACGGGTTGCTACAATTGGGGCATTCCATGCTTTTTTTAGTTATGCATAAACAAGAAAATGAGTTAAATTAACGTTGCAAAGTTTGAAGACACCACAAACCATTGTGAACTAAAGAAAAGAAGTAAAAACAGTAATAAAAAAAGTTTTTAAAGACATTCTTTTCCTAAATAATTCGTACTGAAAGTAAAAAATAATTTTGTTTATGTATGTCTAAAAAGAAAAGCATTGGGCGCACCAATTAAAGAACGCGTCTTATACATTTTTTAATCATGCATAAACAAAATTATTTTTTTTACTTTTTAATACGGATTGTTTAAAAAAAGAAAGTCTTTAAAAAGCTTTTTCATTATTTTTTCTCAAGCTGCTTTTGTGAACCAAATCCTAAAGTGTTCGGCAACCAGCAAATCTCATATCATTTCTGGTTAGTATTTATTTTAGGATAAAGAAGTTTGTATTAAAAATATTAAAATATGCTTTTAAAACATATAAGTATATTGAAATATATATAAGTAACAACGGAATACTCTGTTACCGGACTTACTTCGCTGTGCAAAATGTTATCACTCTATGATGTCGGGAAATGAGTTAACATTACCAGATTTTATGACACCACGAACCATTGTGAACTAAAGAAAACAATGTAAAAATGAGAATGTCGGAACAAGCTCGAACCCCTCGGATCCTGAACTCTGATCTCTCTGAATGTTATGAATGAATGATACCTCCCATACAGTTAATTTTATCTTATCTTATGAATGAATGATGGGATTTGTAAACACCTAAGTTAAGACAATATTGAACGGTATTTCTGGTAGAGAATTTTATAGCAATTATTCTTAAAACGATATTACTATTTTTCTTGATCACAGTGGTCACTAAAATAAAGGGTCACAAACTTCTTTTGAAAATGAATACAAAATATATTGTTTTCTGTGGCACTGAGTTTGAAAATGACCACCGTTTGTTTCCATTATCTACCATTTTATTATAACAAGTGTGGATATTTGTAACTACAGAGTGCGTCAAAAGTCATAATACAGCCTTCAAAAACCCATCAAGGTGATACACAAATGTGGAATGGTGGGAAAGGTCTGGAGTACAGCATAAACGTGGTCGCCATTTTTGAAATCAGCCAAATTTTATGGAAGTATCTGTTACAAATAGCAAGTGGATAGTGTGACATACCGTTCAACACAATCTCACAAACCGATAAGGAATTGAAGCATCGTAGTACATTTGGGGGTACATTCTTTATCAAGGTGAAAGTCAGCTTGAAATCCGCCATATTGGATGAAGGTATTTTTGAAAATGTCAGGTGAATCGTGTGACACCACAACAATGTTCCCAGAAAGTCTACTACGATTTGGAAGTCTGAGAAACCTTTTTAGCTAGTAAGGATATGTGTCTAAGTGACACAACGGCAAGAATGCACATACTAATTAATATGTCACATAGTTTCAAGATTGGCAGCGCATTGTAACAAGGCGATGCATTCTCACTACTACTGTGAAACTTTACATTAAAATATACCAAATTAGAAAGAAAAAGGATAAAAAAAATAATTAACATTGACTGGTTTGAACCTATTCGTATACGCGGATGAGCTAAATCTAATAGTAAATTATATATATTAATCAGAAAGTAAATGCGAAATATTAGTAAAAGCTTCAATGATGAAGATCTACAGGAGAACACAGAGAAGAAAATACAGGATAATAAACCGAAACAGAGGTCAAAGGAAATAGAAATATAATGGTTACGATGAGATCATAGAGGATCAGTCCATCTGAAATCGTCCACTTTTGAATATTTAGGCCTAGATCCTTATATAAGAATAGTTCAGAACGGGAATTCTTTTATTTTTATCCCAACCGATTAATTAATGGAGGCCCATCTAGTATTACAGCTCATGCTAATATGTTTATTTGAAGGCGTTTATGGAAAAAGCAATATCTTTGGGCTTGTTTATTATAGGACATTCAAACAAAACCGTTGTTTCCTCTAAAGCCTCCTTGATAATTTTAGTCTTCTTCATGAAAAGCCTAACACGTAATCGAACTGGTCAAAATGGTACCCAAATGGGATTTTGGAAAGAGAAACCATTCAGGTTTTCAGGTTGCTTTCTTCGCACGGAAGATATTGAATATCAAAGTTGACTTTTTGTAATTTGAAGGTTGATATATGCATCCTTCATTTTGTTTACGAATTATTGAAAATCTAAAAATTTGTATCTTATACATTTTTTTTCAAGACACAGTTACTTAGTATCTCTTTGACACTAAACTTTTGTTATGTTCCGAAAACTGAAATTTCAAGTTCTCTATCACATTTAGCAACAGGTTATGAAGGAATATTATGATATAATAAATTTTAGATTTCGCTGTTACCGTATTTTAGCTTGATGGACACAATTGAGATGCACAATGGACACAAGCGTTGAGAAGTAATCTACTAATTAGGTCAATTAATGTGTTTACATCTGAAAATGTTTATATATTCGCTTACAGTTAGAGTCTACATGAAAAGTGTTGCATAAACCAATTTTTAATTTAAGTTATTCGCCGTTAGTCGTGGCCTGGTCTGTTCAAAACAGTTGCTAAATACCTTATTGCCAGGTTGCTAAGTCACACAAAATAGTTGGAGTGGAAGTGATTTGATTATACCAAAAGGAAACTTATTCTCTTGCTTATGAATGGTCGGGAAATAATTGTAAATAGTTTACATTAACTTGAAACGGATATAAGGCAAACAAAACCTCACATATCCACTTCTGATATATAAAAAGCTTTGTTCTTTTTTTAGATCTTAATGAAGAGTTTTAGTTAATCATGCAAAGTAATTTTATGAAGGAAGTACATTTTAGGATGAGACAAATACGTTTTTTTTTATTCAGAAAATCACTTTGGATGCAGCTTTTTATTTAGGTCTTAAAACAAACAAAAATAAAATAAAAATAAATAAATGGACATATGTTTCACTTGTTACCTCCTCATATGTTATTATCCATAACTAAACTCAAATAAAGGTGATCATCTAGATTTCATAAACTTTCATTTTCTATTTTCGAGCATTGAAGCGTTTCCGAAAGATGCGATTATTCCAGCTAGGAAGTGATAATATGTAATCAGTCTTCCGGGGCTTTTAGGACGATGAAAATTGTAATGAATACTAT
>JAGDQP010069249.1:0-10912 GCA_022664845.1 Lepisma saccharinum
TTAATCTATTTTTCTTTGCTTAAAAAGCGTGTTTTTTAAAATCTTTTTTAAATTTATTTTTTTATGTTTAGCAAACGTTTCACGGAATGTTCCATAAGAATAACACAACAGTGTTTTTTTTTTTTTTTAGGAAGAACACATACCCGTGACTTATTGCTGAAATTAAAGAGATTACAATCTGAAACTTCGTATGAGAAGCGACGTATGCTATATATGCATATATATATCTACAGTATGTGTAAGCGTTAGGTATGAAATTAGTAAGGACGGTCATTTCCCTTCGAAAAAGACAGGAAAAGAAGTTCAATTACCCAAAAGTCTTTTTGCCATAACTTGATTCTTTCAAATTTTTCTTCCTCCCACGCCCTATGACAGATATTACCGGCAATTAACGTCTCCAGAAATTAATCAAAGGTTGAAGATCAAGTTGCACGTATGGAATCATAAGCTACACGATCAGGAGTATAGAAGTATAATTAAGTGTTTGTATAGTAGTAGGCGCCCCGTTGGTCTAGTGGTTAGCTGACTACGGATTGAGCAGTCCCGGGTTCGATTCCCGGAGCTGCCAAGGTTTTTTTTTCCCAAGGCTTGTGGGTCTGGAACGGTGCCAACAACACACCATCGTGATGCAATTGGGGAGCTGCTATGAATAAAAGATAGTGGTGATCACAGTGGATCTCCTCTCCTAACCTGTCTGTCTAGTCAGCGTGGGAGCAGTAGATCGGGGAGAGACCTCATCCAGGAGTGGATCGAATATGGCTGAGATTTTTTTTTTATAGTAGTATAATTAAATGTTTGTGGTGTCTGTTTCGCCGTTGGATTTTATTGTTATATTCCTGCTGTGAATCTTCTACACATTGATTACATGAGTCTGATCACTCCAATTACAATAAAGTTGAATTCAGAGACTTTTCACTGTCTCTAGAGTTCTTTATCTGCCAATCCATTCAAATTTAGCCATCTTGTGTTGACCGAGCTACAACGACCAATGGTTTTCCTTATTTTAGGGATGGTATCGAGAAGAGACTGACAACAATCTCGTTCTTATCTTGAATTTTTTAGAACAGCCTTGGCTTTGGTTTCGTCTCCACCTGAAAGTTCTTGTCTTTGTCTTGCTCTCGGTCTTGATTGTAAACCTCAGTCTGGACACGTTGGTCTCGGTCTTCTCTCGATCTCGTCTCGCGAGTTTGGGAAGAAGCGAACCATACAAATGTTGCTGTCCCTCGACTCAGGTTGAAATAAATTAGGTACTCAGGCTTTCCGATCTCAGTACAGAAACAAAATATTAATATTGCATTAGGATAATTTGTTACATTTTCAGTGTGAGGTTTAGATTAGAAATGATATTTTGAAACAGGGAGAAAAACATCGCACTTTTAAAATAATAAAGAAATCTTTAATTGGCAAATATAAAAGACCAATAAATGAAAAAATGAAAATATTTATATTATGGAAACGGATCCTTATACCTCAAATTACGAAATTGATACAGGCTATCATGTAATATAGAAGTTTTGCTATTTCTAAATTCTAACTACATTGTCTGAATAACTGTTACATTAAAAATAAAAAATAAAATACATTTTAGTTGAAATTTTCTGCCAGTTAAATTTATAGATTTAAATGTACGTACAGTATGATTAAAATTGAGTCATTGCCAATTTTCCTACAAGAAAACAATCAGTTACAAAGAAGTAAAAGTATCATACCGGTATCCACACATATTAATTTGTTTACAATACTCCTCTTGACTGATTGAAAGAACCAAGTCACATGTTCACAGGTATGGATTACATCTGCATCATACATTAAAGCAAAAATAAAAGAGTAAAATCAAAATGTGTTCACGGTAGGCGCTACTTTCAAATTAGATGGATACAACAACGTTTTAAGTATTTTGTAAACTGAAATAAGCACATTTGTATTTCAAATAAGCTATGCTAGCTATAAGATTAAAATGCCATCCCAACTCTCCTAGCATCCAAGGCAAGAAACTCGATCATACTAAAGAGAATGAGTAACAGAAGAGACATTCTGAAGAAAATTAAATTAAAGATGGTGGACGCTGTTTTCGTAGAAATTGCATATACTCAAATGCGAGGTTAAAGGACAAGGAGGATGACGAAGAGGACGAGTGCAACTTGTAGAAAGTAATAAGACAGATGAGTTGTACATAAAGACTGATAAATGTTTTCACCATCTTGAAAATATTTATCTATCTGTTTTCAAAGGATGGGGACCAACTCTCTAAGTCTGGTGGTTACGGACATGAATTCAAGATCGGCACTCCTGCTGGCCATACTGACAGCTCTTCCAGGGTTTTCCCTTACTTTCATCAAATAAACCCCGTTATGGTATCTAGACAAACGCCTTGGCCGCCACCATCCACATCCCTGCGCTGGAAGAGTGCTCACCCAGGAACGTCGTCCCCCCAAACATGAGATAAACTTCAGTCACAGGTGACAAGGTGAACCGGTGGGGTTTGCCACTGGCTTCATCGATGAAAATCGCGTTCAAACAGCGGAATCTACAGTAGGATCCGGACCTTTTTCTGTCTCCAATGGGTATCGAACGCATTACCCTTTATTATAAGGCAACACGTATTGCCACTCACCCACTTAAGTGACATATCCATCCACCGTATAACGAAATAGAAATATATAGAATCGAAATGTTTAATATGTTGTTCTTGTATTGGCCTAAATGTAGCACAAAATTGTTTTATATATATATAGCAGTCCCTGAAGGACAGGCGGTGTATTATTAATTTGATTCGATATGAAACTAAAGAAAGTGCTCTGTAATAGTGACAAGAAGGGTGGAGTATTTTAATATACCTTTGCAAAATATCTCTTCGTGCGCGTAAACTATGTCAGTATTCCAATCCCATGGCCTCCTCTGTCTTGATCGACACAACGTATGAAATACTCGTAGACGCTCGTACTTTGTCCTTGTTATTGTGCTGTAGCAGTTTTGCTAACGTACATAGCATTCCTGCACGAATACTTGATACTGCCCTATTGCGGACAGACATTCTATACAAACAGGATATGACTAAATTGCTTGGTCACAAATCTTCGATTGTGGTTTCAAAGTAGTCCCTTTCCAGAGTGAAGCATAGTGACTTTTTATGTTCACGAGGACAAGCAGCAGTATATGTAAGCAGAAAGTTTAAAAGTACTTGAAATTCTGACAAGTAACACTATTTCAAGTGGGCTTTCAGATCTAGAAGAGATATACATATTTAAAATCAGCATAAACAAAACTGAGTTTGTGTGTAAAATATTAGGTGCCATTGGCAAGTGGGTGAAGAGAAATTATGGTTCCCAACTGTACCGGTTTTGGCGGGATTAACCGGGAATTCGACGTCTTGTCCCGGATATTTTTTTTCTTCACCGGGACGGTTAAAATCCCGGAATTTATTCTTCCGTTCCTTGAATAATGAAAATACGGTACGTTGGTTACAAATAAATAAATTTTAAAAAATAGAAAAACTGTAAGCTTGCATTTCTTTTCTTCTTTGCACTAAAAATACTTTAAAAACAAGACATTCTAAAATTATTTGGCATGATTTTATATTTTTAGATCAGTACTTACAATTAGACCCTATAGGACCAAAATTTGGTTATTTTTTTTTCTATCCCAGGGTTATTAAGTACGACGCTGAACATCTGTGCTTTTGAGTGAAATATGCCATAACTAAAAGTATTTTTTCTGTTGTTGTGATGATGATGATACCTTTGCGAAATTTACTTTTTCATAAAAGTACGTGTATGCAGTTATATAAAAATGGAAATCACAAACCTGGAAGTTATAAAATTTAAATAGATAGGGCCTATTAATACTAATAAAATTAATTATGTAGGATGGAAGGAGACCATTGGGAAGACCAAGATGTCGTTGGGAGGACAATATTAGAAGAGATCTTCGAGAAGTAGGTGGTGTTCGTGATGAAAACTAGCTTGATGTTGCCCAGGATAGAATCCAATGGCGAACGTTTGTTACTGCGGCGATGAACTTGCGAGCTCCATAAGCCATAGAGTTAGTTAGTTAATGTTTATGATTCTAGCTTCGTAATAAAGTTTTTTTTTTTTGCAAATTTCTCTGATAAGAAGTATGTTTCTTGCTTCTTAAGTCACCCCCATATAAATGAATATGCACAGACTTACCGGCAAATATTTGTTCCGGAATAGGTCAGTCCATAGTTGGAAACCCTAAGAGAAATTGGCGGGACAAGTTTTGAATAGCATTATTTTTGGCGCTACTTATGAATATCTGGCGCTAGTTTACACTCAATGCCGCTAACTACGGTAACCGTCAAATGACACTGATCGCTGCACATCGCTAAACTCATAGTCACCAGAGATCCACACTGGTACAGGTGCAGAAGAATTGGGTAGAATCCGTTGAATGTCACACGAATACTAACAAGCAAACATACTGATGGGGAAGAAAAAAATATATTTTTTCCCGGCGTCGTGATTAGAATGTCGCGTGCAAATTTTGTCAACCCGAGCGCAATTGCTTTGGGAGGTATTGATGATACAATAGTCAGATTCTTGTCTGTGGAGAGTGATATAAAAGTGTTGAAATATCATTAAACTTTTAAATTGCTGAAAGAAATGGAACGCAAATACATAGTAATAGGTACTGGGTAGAAAGCGCTACCTTGTGGAGAGTATATTTTTCATGGTCGCCATCTTGAAGTCCGCCATATTGAATATCGATTGATTAAATCGGAAGGAGGTCATGTAATATGTCATTCTGGGCTAGAAATTTACGGAAAATACGTGTCTGCAGTAAGTTTTGCCCTAAATGTATTATATCATGAGAAGTAACCGGGAAACACTCATTTCTTCTCGAAATAACGACGGAAATAAAACCTAAATGCATACAAATTGTTCCTGAGTATAGTGTTCTATCGATATGGATTTGTACGTATTTATGTTTCATTTTCTTCGTTATTTCAAGGCGAAATATGTGTTTCCAGGCTATGGCTATTGCGTCACATGCCCTTATCTCTCACAATATTACTTTGACGGCAAAACTGACCCCCTTTCCATTTAGGAAAATCAGGCGAGATTCAATATGGCGGCCACGAAAAATATACCCTCCACAAGGTAGCGCCTGCCACCCAGTACCCATTACTATGTATTTGCTTTCCAGTTTTTTTTTTCATCATTTTAAAAGTATTAAGTTGCAATCGAAATACAATATACCATTGTATATCCGATTTCTAATGATTTTTCAATATGAACGAGATTTGATTTACAACAATTTTTCTATGTGGACGATATTCGATTTGCAACAATTTTTCCATATTGAACGATGTTCAATTTCCAATGATTTTTCAGTATGAATGACAATCGATTTCCAACAATTTTTCGATATGAAATGTTCGGTTTCTCGATTTTCGTTACATCGTTCGCTTTTCGATTTGTTAGTAATATTGACAGTGGGAAATCACACAGCCGTATCTATGAGATTGTTTTTCTTTTGACTCAAATGCAGCATTGTGACAGAAAACACACACTCACCACATAAATACGAAACTGATCCCTTTTTCCCAATACAAACATTGGTTGTACGGTTTAGCACGAAATCCAGTGTGAACAGATTACAGAAAAAAAGAGAGATAATTCCCTTCCTAATTATGTTTCCTCATTATATATATATATCACGCGTGTTAAAATCTAATTAATATTAAGGTTCATTCACACAAAACAATCCCTTCTGGTATTTCCTTGAATTATTTGTTCATGATTCTTCTAGCTAAAAGTTTCCCACATTAACAACTTCAAATGACTTCTGCGTGTGTTCAATTTACTCTGTTTTATCAACATGGTGTGTTTTTAATTAACAATTTGCTAGCCTATAGCGATTGTCATTTCCTTGAAGCTTCCAAACACTAAACACAAAGTTTATGCCTATTAAAATAGAGAAAACAGTTGTCTTCTGTCTCTCTTTAGCGTTTTCTTTACATCGCTTCCTCCTGTTGATTGCATCTCATGTGATTTTCTTCGATTTTTGACCTCTCATAAACATCTTGACTGTCAAGCAAAAATCCCAGACTTGCATACGTAATATTGTCAACAGCAGGGCGGCCGGATGTCCACATATAGAGAAAGTGGTTGTAGTTGTTTAGTCAAACACTTCTTGCATATAGATATCGTTATATGTATCTTTTTTTTTTCGTCTTGCAGTGACAGTGCGGTTTCCTTCTGTAAGCTTCCCCGACGTGCGACTTTTAATTAAATCGAAAACAACATTTAAAAGGGATCCACCCATCTATCTGTCTGTAGCTGAGCTACTAAAGAAAGGATCGATCTGTCGAAGAAATTACTACCATTGGTGAAGACACTTTTCCTCAAACTTTTGCCCCATACTGGTGTATTGTAAGTAAAACTTTCGTTACACTTGTGGACTAGTTGCAAAAAAAAAATTCATACAAAATTTCATGCGGAGAAGTTTGACTTCGTTTTTAGCCAATAGGAGTAATACGCAGCCTATGATTTACTTTTTTTTTATTGCTTACTGTATATACCATAGTCAGTTGCAGTTTACAGGGTGTGTCAAAATGTTACCAACAAACTTAGCAGGTAAATTCTCTATATCCAAATAAGAATAAAGGTTTACCTTTATCAGATATCGAATTCTGCTTCTATCAGTTTCGATATACAGGGGGTTCCAACTTGGAGGAAATAAACATAATACCAGATTGGTAGCACTGACAATGTCAACCCTATAACATCACATTTTAATTTATAATATCTGCCGTATTAATGGGAATCAACTCCCACGAACTAAATTTCAGTTTAATGCATTGTTTGTGGTTTATCGCAATATATACACATTTGATTTAGCATTGTATGGTGTCCATTTTGGGCTCTGTAAGTTGGAAACCCTGTTAAACTATCTGCTAAACTTTTCCTTTCAATTCTGTTAAACCCTGTACAGGGTGTTCCTGAAATATTGGTGCAAACCTGGGAGGGAGTGATTATTTACATCAGAAACAAGAAACAAGTTCCTTTAAAAAAATTCCGAAAGCTGATTAGTTTCAGAGCTACAGCCGCTCAAAGTTACGAAAGCATCGTCACAAATGACATCATAGTGACAGTGGCAGAATGGATCACATTTTTCATTTTCCTGTCAGATTAGTAAAATGTCAGTTGTCCACTGTCTGTAGAGTCGTCACGACGTATTCCATTATTTTGAGGGGCTAACTGTTTTAGTTAAAAATTCCGGTTCTGACACCCCAGAAGGGAGTAGGTGAGGGCAGCTTAAAAATTCCATGTAACGAGAGAAGTCGAGTAAAATTATCGTTTGAATGGTCTTATTAAAAGAAAAATTCTGAACTTCGGGATTGATATATTGCTCGTGTTCAAAATGGCGGGGATTCAAAACTCGAAAATTACTCCCTTCTTGACCAAACAAACTATGTAGCACCACAGATAAAAGTTTTGTGTGAAGAATTATTAACGAGGATTTATTTTGTGTGATGGTAGCAGTGTGATGTGTGATGTCATGGTAGCAGTGTGATGTGTGATGTCATGGTAGCAGTGTGATGTCATGGTAGCAGTGTTGATATTGACATAAAGACTATGGTAATCAATGAGGCTATTAGTTAAAATATGACATACTATGAGCAGGGACGTATTTAGGTGTTGGGCTCTTGGGAATTGATCCCGAGGGGCTGGAGCCCCCAAGTTCAAAGTTTTGTGGAGAATTAGTATACTTATAAAGGTGCTTCAGGGACAGAAGAGGATAAATGTAGCTTCAAATCGGCTAATAAGGAAGCAAAGAGGGCAGTGGCTAGAGGAAAAATGCAAGCCTGGAATGAACTGTATGACGAACTTGAAACACCAGATGGAGTGGAGAAGTACAGGTTAACCAAAACCAGAGACAAGGAAACAAAGAATAATACTCATATTAGGCAAATTAAGGATGATCAAGGATTAGTGTTTACTGATGATAGAGGATCAAAGAGAGATGGGCTGCATATTTCAAAACGTTCCTAAATGAAGAAAATCCGAGGAAAGTTCTTAGTAATGGAACTCCAAATCTTGGAACCGACCGGATAGTGGATTTTAATGGCTAAAGGGCGAATCGTGATGGGCCGAATGCCAAAGTTACTAGACTGGCCCATATAAAAGTAAAGTTTACCCGAGTTTTATCCAAATCTTGGATCAATATCGAGAATAACCCAGGAAGAAGTAGAGAAAGCATTAAAGAATATGAAGAAGACCGGAAAAGCGACAGGTCCTGATTGCATACCAGTAGAAGTGTGGAAGAGTTTGGAACCAGATATTGTATAGGATCAGTTGCAAAAAGTTTATGAACAGAAAAATATACTGTCTGAATGGAGGGATAGTGTTATTGTACCCATTTTTAAGGAGAAGGGAGAGATACAGGATTGTGAAAACTGTAGAGAAAGCAAATTAAATGGCTCATACGATGAAGATTTGGAAGAAAATTGTAGAAGGAAGATGACGAGAAGAAATCAATAGGAGAACAATAATTTGGATTTATGCCAGGAAAAAGTACAATAAACGCAACGTTTATATGAAGACAAACTATGGAAAAAACATCAGGAAAGCAGGCCAAAGAGGAAATAGATGGATAGGGTCAACGCTTCTTTTCACGCTCACCCCATCACTTTTTTTTTTTCGTTTTTTTGAAATTTACAGAAAGACTAAATAGAATATTACAATTTTGGAAAGTAGGCTCATTGATGCTTATGGAACCCTGTGATATGAAGTGTTTTAAAGAATTTATTTTTAGCTTAGTTATTTGAGAGCCAGCGAATTATGACGTCATAAGCTCAAATAACTAAGCTAGAATTGAATTCTTTGAAACACTTTTAACTTCATATCACAGTTTCATAAGCACCAATTACTTTCCAAAATTGTAATACTGTATTTTGTCTTTCCATAATTTTTAATAAACAAAAAAAAAGTGGTTGGGGAACGTGTAAAGGAGCGTTAAGTAAGAAGGATCTAGGGGAGGGAAAAGGTCTTGTTGGAGGAAGTAGTTCAGGATAGTGCTCTGAGGAGAAGACACATCAGAAACGTCGATCCCACGTAGGTAGGAAAAGACACAGAGGAAAAAAAAATATAATTATAAGGGTAATCATATTATACATTTCATATAGGGTAAGGAAAGGTTATTTGGGTGATCAAGGTTATTTGGTGATAATTCTTAACGAGACCTGTCACCGAAAAGTCCGTTCTCTTTCGAAGCTACTACGAGGTTTGTATTAGCACTGTAACCTCTAATGCATGTCATCTGTTGCCTTGCTCTCTGTAACAGAGACCAGTCATTGGCAGAAATCTAAGAAAAACTTTGTGTTCTAAGTCCATGGAAAGTGCTTTACTATTTATTTTCTGTATGCCATTCTGTGTTCAAAGATCTAATATTTTTTCAAGGGTAGAAAAGTTTAAAACTCCATCAAGTGTTTTAGCACAGAACGTATGGTGTTTCAGTCAATTTTAAACCTATGAGCCTTATCTAAAACTGCGAAAGACATGAATATTCTCTAGAACTTTCGGAAGTGAATGTCACTTCTTCAGACAAGCATGATGATGCCTGGATGTGTACGAAATTTAGATTTTGGCATTCACAAGATGTCAAAAGCAAGACAGGTGCAAGCTTAAAACAGTGCAGCTTTTTCATACGACAATTTCATGAAAATTGTCATGTACATGACATGACGAGGACATAACAGTGTTCATAACAGGCCCTACAAATACGCCTTGCTCTACCCAGAAACCCTTCAACATCTCCCAAAACCAACTTCTAGAAATGTAGTCGACCGTAGTTATTAAGCACCAGAGGCAACTTTTTTTTTTCTGGTATTGTAGAAAACGTATATTTTGGTTGGTTATTCGTTCAAAAAAGACTTTAGTACAGGGAATTCTTTTATTCATAAGCATATGTAGGGCCTATCCAGCTCTACAAAGAAGAGTTATGGGGAAAATGGAATAGGTTTTGCCTTCCTTTCTACTTTTTTATAGGGGCACTAAAAAAAATGTCATTTTTTTTTTTAGAAACAGAAGAAAAGGGATAATTCTCTAATCTTGAGAATATGCTGAAAACGGAATTAAAAAAAGAAAAAACAAAAGAAAGAAAAGTATGTAATGAATGGAAGTAACAGATAAAAGAAAGAGAAGAAGAGATCACAATAAGAATAAGAAGGATGGATTCGTTAAAAATAATGAGGCCCTTAGTATGAGTTAAAAACTCGTTTCGGGGGGTCCCCGCTGCTGGATGATTCTGTAACGCGAATTGCAAATGTTCTACAATTGCTTCCGAAGACAGTTGCTTTTTTTTTACTCTTTTTTTTCAGGCTGTATTCCTCTCCCCTTCCTTTTTCATCCATTTCTATCTACATCTTCTTTACCATTTTTTTTCATGTTCTTTTCGTTTCTAAGTTCCTTCTATTTTTTTTTTCTTTCTACATCTTCTTCTGTAGATCCTCTTCTTATTTCGTGATCTTAACTTCGTTCAGGTTCTCTCTCGTTCCCTCCAATCCAAATCGTCCGAAGTTTCGCCTCTTTCTCAGAGTTTGAAATTTAATTACACTAGAGTGATAGGAATATTTGGAAATTCAGAACCAGGGGAATTGAATTCTCCCTCTTTTAGTGATGTTTCTTACTTCCGTTTTTCTTCTGCTGATATTGATGGTCCAAGGATCTGAATGGAAGATCTTTACATTTTATGCTGAAACAGTTTTATTTTTCCTTTTCTTTTTTTTTTAAGTTGTCCTAAGTCTTGGGTAGTTTTATATCTCTTATCTCTTCTTCTTCTTTTTTATTCTTTGGGATAACAAGGGCAATTTCCGAAATCACGATTGGATAGTAATATTTCGATGAGAGTGGATGGCTACAGCACGATTCATTAATAAGGAACTATA
>JAGDQP010069250.1:0-10912 GCA_022664845.1 Lepisma saccharinum
GGCTGTGATTTATTATATATATATATATATATATTGTTGCGCAGGAATTATCCCACCTGGTAGCGTATGTAAATATTTTGGCAGAAATATAAAATAAGTTTGAATTTGCATACCATTTGTATGAATAATTGGGTATTTAATTATTTATTTTGCTGTAGTGTAATTTTGCTTAATTGTGTTTATGTATTTTATTTTTTATGTGTACTTTTGCTGGGTAAATTCGTTGCGGTTAAACTTCTTTGTATAGAGAGAGGATACTGATATTCTTGGCTATTTCGAGTGTGTTGAGAGGGATGTCTGGTCAACGGTTTGGAGGTCAGTCACCTCCACCACGCGGCGGAGCAGAGCCGTTGGGTTCATTATTTTTAAACAAGGCGGCTTGGTATATAAGAGTGCGGCCGGCGCCTTGCCGTTCACTCTTTGGCCTACCTCGAAGATAGATATACATAGGCTGTGCTAACAGCAAGTCGATGGAAGAAAGCTACGTGCTTTCTGGAGCAATGTAATATATGCAGAAGTCCAGGGACCCTTCTTGGATGGGGATCCCTCCGTTTTTCAAAGTTAGTTCTAAAACAAATCATAAATAACGCACTTTGAGAAGAAAGTAATACTATTACGGGCTGTAATTAAGGCAACAGGGAGAAGTATTAATGTCTAGGAGGGAGATAGTTCCCTTGTCTGGTCCTTGTGGCCGGTTTGAGGGCGCTACCTCTCACATTCTCTAAAGATCTGGAGAGCGGCACTTGTAGGTCGCTGAATAGACCGTTAGAGAGCAGTTTGTACTTCTAAGTTATGTTAAGAAATTCGCAGGTATCAGACTATATGGCTGGAGACTGGAGAGAGACAAATTTTCTTGAGAAGATATTGGAAAGTGGCTACGTGATTTAGTTCATATACTGAAAGTCCACAGGATCTGGGTTCAAAACCCGCCAGGCAAAGCGTCAAATTTCCCTATGTCAAACCGGGAAGAAGCTTGAAAGATAGATGACCCAGGGGGAGGGGGGAGCTGAGACGAGGGGTGAGTAGATTTGCATAGTCGGACCGCGAAGGTACTGCGGAGGGATTGTGTATTTCACCCGGTGGGATTTAATATTTAATACTTCAAGAATTGACCTTTCTTCACTTCAGAACGCCCTTTCAACAAGTATGAGCTAGTATCAATTTTTGTTAATTAATCTCCAGCCATAGAAGATGGAGTAACGTGTAAGTAAGAAGTAAAGTCTGATCACTCTCGAATTTACAGCTGGGATCATATTTCTTAGTTAATTTATCAATTCACGCCAAGCCCAGAATAAGAAGAACCAAAGGGGCAAAAGTAACACCCGTGAATAGAAACAATTAAATTTATTGGAGATGGTCATTCAAACGATGTTATGCGGTAAAGTAGTATGTTCATCGTGGAAGCCTGGAATATCCGTGACCAGCATATCACGATAGTTAGGCGGGTTGTCTAATCTCTGTAATTATTTTCCTCTGATGTAATAAACCTTATTCTCACTCAATCCGGATGTATCGACTAATTAACCGTCCAGTTACTCAGAGGGACTAAGTACTTAACGAGATTTAAGCAAACTACAGAAGTTCCGCATGGAAGTATTAAGTACTTATCCGCCTGTCCTGCATATAGATTGAACCCTGGCCGTGTTTTAAGTTGTTATTGAATTAATAAGCGCTGCAGGCGTAGAGAAATCCCTGAGGTAATAAAACCGGGAGAAGGCGTGGTAATATATATATATATAATACTTGTTTTGGGGGCCGAATAGCCATGCTGGAAGATTTCAGATGGCCTGGCCTACAGGTATCGTGTACGAAGTGCCTAATTTTCATTTGGGAGGCCAGCCCCCAGTGCCCCCGTGGCTACAGCCCTGCAATTATAGTTTATGATATGCAGAGTATATTGTATTTTTACTGAAGTAAGGCCAAGACTGATTCTTTTTTCTTGATATCGTTGTTAAATGTACCCAGTGTATAATGGCTGACTTCAGCTGGTGATTGTGAATTTAGTAAATATTACAGAACTGTGATACTTTTGTAAATCACCATTTCCAAATATTTTTGTTTATGAGTACGAGACCTTTTTAATTTCATTATTTCATAGTGTATATTGTGCGTGAAGAGCGGTCTAGTACGGGTGTGTTGTATGCAGGATTGCCACCTGTTCCGATTCTGTCGGGACCGTTCCGATTTTCGGCACTTTGTCCCGTGTCCCGATTCAATGTTCATTGGGACGCAGGTTGTCCGATTTTCACCTTTCAGTTGTGAAGTATAAAGAATATTTTATGATTTGATACTTTTAATCCCCTGCGGCATCAAAGGGCACTTCGTGTTATTCCTATAAGACGAAAATACGATTTTAATACTATCTTTTTGTTTTACTTCTTGAACCTTAACTAGGTTATCCAGATTTTCTGCGCCTCAGTCCGAGAATGCGAGAAAATCATAGCCGGCCTCTCTAAAGAAAGAACTTTCAAGAATTTGTTACCACTTAACTTAGTTTTTTAAAAAAAATAAAAGTACAGTGTAACTTGATTATAGCAACAGCGGTTAGAACGACACCTCACCTATAGCGCCAGGCATTCTGTGGTACGGACATATTTGTAATTAATATTTTATGTACCATATTTATAGCAGAAACCCTTGTAATTTTAATAACAGAGAATCATATGGAAAATTTTAGTTCTGATATTAAAAGCATTTTCCCTTACAAAATATTACTGGAATTTTAATAATTTATTACTTATTCTTTTATTTTTGGATATATTTTACTTTTATCTTTATAAAAACTTGACTTGTGCCATATGGGCTACAAAAAGCTTTTAATGACATATTAATAAATTGTAATTATTATTATTACTATTAAAACTTCTTTGGTTGATTTAAATATCAGCATAATAAACAATCAACATTTTTCTTTAAAAAAATCACTAAACCATAAGTTTCTATTCATAGTTTTAAAACGTAGTGTTCTCCTCCCTTGTATAAGTTTGATAAAAGCAATTTCTATACTATATGTATAGCATAAACCTTTGTACATCTACCAGGTGTTTAAATATGAAACCGGAATTTGTGCATAGACGGCGTTAGCTGTCACTGTGGTTATCGTAAAATGCGTCCTTGGCGTCACTTGCTTGTTTTGACTGCTGATAACGATTTGCAACTCACAATCAGACATGTTTCATGTCATAGTGTAGCATGTAGTTTAATAGCGTTGAACATGGCGCAGTTTGTACCTACAAACTACGATGTGCGGACAACATTGATTTTTTTTGTTACAATTTGAAGAAAACTGATGCAGAATCGCATCGCATGCTTGTCGAAGCTTACGGTGATCATGCTCTTGGTAAGTCACAGCGCTATGCGTGGTTTACAAAACTTAAAAGTGGCGATTTTGACGCGAGAAACGAAGAACGTGGAAGACCACCGAACAAGTTTTCAGACAGCCAATTGCAAACTCTGTTGGATAAGGATGACGCTCAAACGCAACAACAACTCGCGGATCAATTAAATGTGACACGAGAAGCAGTTTCCATACGTTTAAAAGCCATGGGCAAGATTATTATATTTTCTTCTTTTTTCCGCTTCTTTTCGACTGGCGATGTTTCCTGCCTGGATTGAGGAAAAAGGGAGGTTGGAAGGAGCGAACGTGTCTGAGCAAGTGAAGTCCCAAATTAATGGTTTGCCTCTCTTCCAGAGTAACAGAGTCATCCAATCTGGTCTTTTACCGTCTGTTCTGCTACATCCAATAGGTTCTCGTATTGCAGAAATGCCAGCTGAGATTAGTGCTCTCAATATAATGTCATTAACATTCGAGTGACGAGGATGCCTACCTGCGCTCTTTAAACAAGAAAGGCCATGTAATCATTTTTTATTTGCTTCTGTTTTACATGCCTGACATTTGTGACTTTCACAAATATCTGCACCCAGGCGAATTTCAACTGCTATTCGGAAACTACAATTTCGTTTTAAAAAATTACAATTAGTTTACTAGGTTCATTTCCAAAGCTATCTAAATATTGTCCCCGTCCATGTTTGTTAATATATATGGCAGTCCAATGAGTTCCAGGGGAAGTTGACGGACTTAAATTAACTATAAGTGCCGTCGGATATTCAATTTGTTTTGGTAAAGTGTCCACTGAATAAATTCCAGTAAGCGAAGTTGTACTATTACAGTCCTGAAGAATAACTTTTAAAATCTCATCACTCCACATCGCAATTAGATTCACTAATTGGTGTTGGTTAATACACTGTTCTATTTTTAGGTAAAATAAAAGAATGTAGATGATAATATGTTAAATGCTTTGCATACACTGAAGATTCTTTTAAGGCACAGCAAAAACTTGTAAACTGATGAAGATGATGAGCACAACCTTGAGATGGAAAAGCTAGTGAATTATATTTTGGACAATTAATATATTGTAAATTAATCACTGTTCTTTGTAGAAGAGACTAAAAAACCTGACGTGATTTTCCATGCGCATACACTTTCACTGTAGGAGGTATACTTAGTAAGTATGTTGTTAACTTCCTCATATTGAACTTCGCCTTCAGTCTACTCTAAACCAAATACATGGTGACTTAAATATTCATTTGCAAATCTCAAACTTGAAATAGTAATTTTTGATATTGGAAAGGGAGGTTTGAAAAGTCATTTTTGAAAACTATTAGCATCAGGATTAACTATGGCTAGTTCTTTAACTATGAAATTATTTTCCTCACTACACTCAAACGCTGAAAAGTGTATGACAGTCCTCATGGTCAATCTAAAACTGAACTAAATTTCACATTGTATGATCTGTATATACATTATGATCTTTATCAATTTGAATAAGTGAATCAAATTGAGCTTAAATAATACATGAAATAGATTGTGCAAGGTTTTGACTGAACCCAATTCGGAGATTAACGGGAGAATCCTTAATAACATCCCATGTAGAATCCATTTTCACTGGATTGTTCTGCACATACAACAATGTACAATTTTGGCTTGAGAAAAAAGACGCAAGATACTGCAGCACTCTTGCACCATATTGTATTAGTCCACGTGCTTTGATTTGACACGTGCTACACATTCTAAACGTAAATAGTGTACTAAAGTGAATACTACACACAGTAAAGAAACATGTGCAATAGAAATGATGCACTGTAAACACCAACAGATGACACTGATAATTCTTCCAAGAATCAGAAGAGGGAGCTGGCGTCGCAGGAGGGACTTGAAGAACCACACCCAAAAAGGATGCCTATAAATATTCATATCTCGCTACAATTTGTATCACTCGTCGCTTGGGTGGTCGCCTCTCCTCCCTTCCCGTTCACATGACTTGGAACAAAGTCGGAACATCTACCTTGGCACATAGTCTGCAACGAGACTGGTGTAAATCTTTCCAAATAAGAAACACAGTTGGCAACGGTCTGGTATGTCACCCTAGATTCGAACCTGTACACAGTCGGCAACGAGACTGGTACACTACCTCGGCACAGTCAGCAACAAGACTGGTGTAATCCCTTTGCATACAGCCAGCAACAGGCTGATGTAATATCCTTCATAGTACTTACTTCTCTCAAGCGTAAAACCCGAAGAAGAAGAAACTAGTTAGTTTCATTGTAATTTTATTAAAATAATTATACTTGTACACTTTTGTAATAAACTGGTGATGGACAAAAGGAACGATCCCTGCGTATCAGTCGCTCTACCTTGAAGGCACATATGGACTATTTGCACAGGAATATTACGATATCTGTTATAAGTGTTTTTTTGTTTGTTTTTTTTTGTTTGTTTGTTTATTTTAGTTTCCGAAATTCTTGAAGCGAAAGAGGGAGGATGTACTCGGCCATTTCTTCGTAATTATCAGAATCAACTGTAGAACTGAAGAAAATGTTTTATTTTTAAAGCAAAAATAAATCTATGGCACAACGGACGAGAGTGGGAATACGATGGTCAATCTCTCAACAATGGAATTTATTATTGTTGTCAACCGTCCGGTTTTGAACCGGACAGTCCGGGTTTTAAGGCAGTTGTTGGGTGTCCGGTGGCATGTTGAAACCGGACGACAAATTTCCGGTTTAGAGAAATATTTCGTAGAAGTTAAGGTTTAAACATAAAGATTTTATTAATTTTTGAAGTTAGTAAATAGTTCCAAATTCTAATTAAAGGTTATTTTGGGTCTGGTGAGACCATTGTTGTCAATTCTCAATAATATTATATTTACTTACTTCCAAATCCTGTGGTATAATTTTTGCTTCAATAGAGTGCTTTATAAGGATATCTAAATTTCTGTTTTGGACTGAAAATATCTACTTGTGCTTTCCTCCCATAACTAACTATTTTGTTTGTCACTTTGAGAACTATATTATATTGATCATAACAGTTAATATTCATCTTCTTTATATAATTGTAGCCATAATTTAATTTACACAGACGTATTGAATACAGAATGGACACGAGATGATTCACCACATATTAAATGTGAATAACTTCAACTCAATGCATAGGTATTTCTTTTCCATACGTTTTTATTGTAATTTCAACTTAAAATTTATAGTAAAATAGGAACTTTTGTTTTCATTGCATTTTTTGTCAATGGTTAAGATGTTTTAAATGACTTCAGTTAAATGGTACTGAGAAAATAAAATTTCTTCATATATTTTGAATTTAAAGCGTGGATGACGTTTCATTACTATATGCTACTGTTATTTTTAAAGGCTCTTAGTAAATCTCTTTGAATACTAGACATTTGACATTATAACAAACACCATGTGCATTGTTGAATTGTGTATGTCGCTGTAACTCAGGTGAAGGGATTGCAGTAATTATTCATATTGTATTGCATGTGCAAGATCCTGATTAGCGTATGTCATGCTACAGTGAAGATTGAGGAATATATTAAGCTTACCAAATGTAAATCATTGCAATTTACTGTTTAATACTTAAAACTTTCAGTCCACTCGACATAGCTTATGTGCACTGTGGCTACGAGAATGTCAGACTGAATGTTAAATTTTGAAGTTTCTGTACATAATAGTGATTTCTCAACGATCATAAATTCTTATTAAAATCACATGCTGAAACTATTGTTCACTGACTGCAGGTTAGTCAGACACTATCAGTTAGTAAAATTTGAGCTGCAAGTCCGACTTCCTTCGAAATCAAGATTATGTAAGTGCAAAGTGCTGTGGCTACGAGTCGGTCCAACATCAGCTACAAAACATTAGAAACATGCCCAAAACCGAGTCATCAAGCGAATTCCATTCCATTACGAAGTTGTGACTTACAAAGTGCTGTGGCTATAGGAGAATCAGATCAACAATTACCAATCGGAATATTGGTTCAGATTAGATAGGAAAACGCGTTTCATCAAGAAAAGCATCACGTCGTCTATCAGGAAGCTCAACGAGCATTATGTTTACTCAATTTTAACTTTTAAAATCTGATGTTTTGATAATAACAAGTTGTGCAATTTGCCTTTTATTTGAGAGAAGGTGATAAATAAGGTTTAACAAAATAAGCGTCAACTGAACATATTTAATTTACACAGACGCATTAAATACAGAATGGACACTAGATGTGCCTTCAAGGTAGAGCGACTGATACGCGGGGATTGTGGCTTTTGTCCATCACCAGTTTATTACAAAAGTATACAAGTATAATTATTTTAACAAAATTACAATGAAACTAACTAGTTTCGCCTTCTTCGGGTTTTACGCCTGAGAGAAGTAAGTAGTGAACAATTAAATGTGAATAACTTCAACTCAATGCATATGTATTTCTTTTTCATATGTTTTTTTATTGTAAGAAGTCCCGGAGAAATCTTGAGATATTACAGTGAGGATTTATATTTATATAACAATATAATATAGGTTTCATTACTCAATCAAGTAATACCAGCTAATAACATTAAAATATTAAATACTTCGGTAGTACGGTAGTCGATGTTTATAGTATTTTAATATTTTAGCCAGTCTGTTATTTCTTGAGAAAAGTCGGTATTCATTTATTGTTTAGTATTCATTTTATTTGCTATTCAAATCTTTTACTCCTAGCTGAAAGTATATATTTGCGCATCAGTTGTTAATTGAGAAAACTTGCTTAAGTGCTTCACCCGTAATTGTAATATACTATTCTTTGAATGCTTCGTCACGATAACATTTCAATATAACAGATATTGTAGAAGCACATGTCGTTTAATCAACAATATTGTTCATACGTCATTTGTGAAGGCACAGGTGTGTAATCAGATGAAATCACTGAGTCTTTAAAAATATTATTATTGCGTCTAATATTTTCGTAAGTTTGGAGAAAAACAGTGTCGCATTTAGTATTCTTGTGAGCCTTGAGAAAGACTGTTTTACTGTGTAATAATTAGTGTTATAATTTCATTGCATCTGAAAACGAAAAATAATTTACCTCATTAGTAATTTCATCGATCACAACACCTTCACTGTTGCTTTGCGAGTAACCTTATATTTTTGTGACAATAAAATTCTGGAATTGTCAACTTTTATTTAGAATCATCCTTCCTGGAACTTGGTTAGAATAAGTAAGCATTTTAGGATTAATTGGTCTTTGGAATCACCGTTTAATTATTACCAGATAGTATTAAATATAAATGTTCATATTACATTATTGGCAATTCAGTATCTAAATTTATCAATTTGCATGTCGTTGGTGTATTGAAGTTCTTGTTCTCAGTATTCACATTAGTGATATTTCTTCTAAGAATCTTTTATCTATAGATTCGTTCTTTCACCATTCGAAAGGGAAAAGAGACAATTATTATTATTCACTTCCTTGTTTGCGGTGTCTTCACCCTGCTGTTGGACGGGCAACGAGTATTTTCTGTTTTGCCGCTTTGCGATCTCCTAATTCACCGTTACAACCGACCAACATCATGTTCGGATGAGCTGCTCAGAACACTGTGAAAGTGGAACCTTGCAAAATTATTCGTACTATTGCAAACGAGTTAGGCATACACCATATCACTGTCAATCCGCGGCTCAGTGCAATCGGTAAGGTGAAAAATTTGGGCTCACGTGTGCACATGAGTTGACAACAAACAGCCAAGAAGAATTGCCGTGTAGGAATGTGTATTTATTTGAGCATAAGGAATAAGCGCGGTAAGATTACCTACATCGGATTGCCACTTCAGGTGAAAAATAGATCTGCTATGACACTCGTAAACGGCCAGGACAATTGTTGGATCGTGATCAACGTCCAGGACGGTGGTTCTAAACCAACTGTCCACCCACGGAAGGTGTTGTTGCTGTTATGGTGGTCTATGGTTAGTGTGATCCATCATGACTTTCTCAAGTGAGGTGAAACTATCACTTCAACTCGTTAAAACTCCATGAAGTGCACCGTAAACTTGTCCCCAAGCATTCGGCAATAGTCAGTAGACACAGTGTCCTCATATTGCATGGCAATTCCCGATCACATGTCGCGCAAAGAACGGTAGAGGCTCTTCATGGGTTGCAGTATGATACCCTTTCTCACCTGCCGTATTCCCCCGATCTCTCTTCCACGGACTACTACCTCTTCCGGTATCTCGACCACTTCTTGGCAGGAAAGACCTTCCCTGATGATAGGTCGGTGCAACATGCAGTTGAGGATTTCTTTATATCACAGACTCGAGACTTCTTTCGCGACGGAACCCAATCGTTGACTGAGCGATGGCAACAATATGTGGCTGCAGATGGCGACTAATTTGATTAACAGGTAATGTAGTTTTCATTTTTTGGGATACGTGACGCACCTGGGACGGACATTTCATTTGCACCAATCCAATAATAATATGCCAGATAATTTTGGTATTCTCAGCGGATTGAAACAAGGTGATGCTTGTCACAATTACTCTAACTTTCAGTTAGAATATACAATTCTAAAAATAAGACAAAAGGGACTAATGTTGAATAGCTTCAACCTACTGTTCGTTTCCGCGGATGGTGTAGATTTAAAAAGAGACGATAAATATACACTCCAAAGTAATGCCAATATCTTTGTAGAAGCTTGCGAGGAGATAGGTCTACAGGTGAACGTAGAGAAAACAAAATACATGATAACAAGTCGAAACGCAGGGGATGTAGGAAAGATGCATAACAATTAAGAATGAGATTTACTTTCTGAGATACAAGTAAGATCTATTTTTCATAATATGTTTCCAGACTTCTCACTGCTACTTTAGCTTTGCGCCCTATTGCACTGCGGGGATTTCAGGATGGCTGCTATGCCACTGAATTGAGTCAACTGTAATATAGAACGCTTTTTTTTTCTTTGTCGTTGTTGGTTCTTTATCACGATGTGGACTCTTCCGCCCACAATCTTTGATTCGCATCTGCTCGTTTCCTCGTTACGAGCAAAACTTAACCATCTGAGGTAAATGTTACTGGCAACTTCAAAAACGACTCAGAGGAAAAGAAAATCCCACATAGGGAGTACGAAACGGCTAATGATGCTAGGAAGGACAAGTCATCAGTTCAGCCTGTTCCCTAGGAGGAGACAAGAGACAGAAACAAATGCTGTAGATGTGCGAAGGCGGAAAGAATGTGTTTGACAGGTTTTCTTTCAACGTAAATGAGCACAAAAGCACAAGAACACAAGGTGCGAAGAGTGCCTTTCACAAAAGCTTTTCTATATTTCCTAAATAAGATTGCACATTATACTTGCAATAGTGAGCTTAAACGTGCGAAAAGTTGTTTCGGTAAGTAAATAAATCATGAGCTGCTGTGAAATTGGTAGTAAAGACTAAACTAAAAAGACACGTCTTGTTTTCCTTACTTCGTACGTATGATTGCAGGTTTTACTTGTTTGAATAAGCATCTGTTAAAAGATGATTCATATATAAAAGAACTAACAGCACTTAAGGTTAATGTAAAGCAACTATCTCCAACTAAAGATGGCAGCACTAGCTCCGTATAG
>JAGDQP010069251.1:0-10379 GCA_022664845.1 Lepisma saccharinum
GAAGTGAACAATACATTTCGTTCTTAAAGAATTTGAAAAATCGGGAACAAGAATCGAGTTTTGTTTAAGCAAAAGCTTTCAAAGAATCGATAGAAAAATATAGTGCCATAGTGAAAAGTAATTGGTACGTCATTGGGTGTTTTAGATGGAATACGTTATTCGGCATCTGAAATACTACTGCCTTCTTTTGGTCATAAGAAAGGGGAATATTCCAGTAAGAACGGCAATTATAGGGAGTTTCTAGAGGAGATGGCAGAAAGAAATCCTTCCTTACAAAGCCATCTGAATTAAGTCCTATTTGACTGCCAGAGGTGACATTTCTTAGCAAACTCGTAATCGAGACGTTCGTGGAAGTAGGTTACCAGATCTTTTGTTTTAGGTGCTATCCAAGCATTCTTTTGATGAAGCTGAGGAAAAAATAACTGAAAGTTTGACCGGTTTGAACGTGCTGGAGCTCTAGACAGCGACTCCTACTATCACACAACGCACCTCCTGCTTGAATCAAAATGAGAATCTCTTAATTTTGAAGTTCTGTACATTCTCCTGTGTTCTGAGTCTAATGTTCAGACAGACAAATCGTCCACTCGAATGAGACAACAAATGGTTGTCTACAAAATAAAAGAAAGTTAAAAGTAAACTGGGAAAAGAAAGAAACTAGTTGAAAGCGATTTGCTGTCTGGTGGACCACGCTGGTGATCGTCATTTGTTCGTACAACAGTCTTGACATAATCTGCAGGTCCTCCATATTTTGTGTCTAACCCTCCGTTAATACAGGATGTGTTCACCACTGGAGACTGAAACATTGTTGCCAACGTTAACTAAACTTCCTAGTTGTCAAGGTAAATTGTAATAATATGTGACTAGTATGTTATTGTGCAGCATGACTCAGAATGTATCTAATAATAATTTGTCTAATACATTACTCATAAGTCATAACCAAAATGTATAACTGTCATCATGATTGGACAAGGTATGCCAAAGGTCGACATTTCAGATGTCCTCTGCACCATTTCTTAGGAATTTATTTGAATGGTTCCCGCTACTTCGATGTACCTCTGAGGACTGTCTGTGTGTGAATATTCTATCTTTTGGACCATTTACCGGAATTTTTCTAAAGAATGATCAAGGAAAGATAGATGAAACAAACTGATGACTTCATGAAGCAGACTGATTTTCTCTTTAATATAATAAGAAGTTAACAAGAGGAGACAAACAACCTATTTGATAAATAAACCATTTTGTCAATGGTTGATACCTTATATGAGGACAATATTTGGTCTCACAAGCTACTGAAAATAAAACGTTTCTGGTAAATTATTTAACATGTGAAAATGTAGCCAACATTTTGTATTTTCCAAAATTACGGTTTTGTCTGTTTTCAATAATTAGCATCCCTGGCAATTTTGAAGACTACATTTTTCAAAAATGGTATTTAGACATTTGTTGAATTTGAAACTATTAATGGCCTTTACGCATCTCAGGTTATGGCCGGGATAGGGTAGGGGAAAGGATGTTGGAAGGTGGTAGGCCAATGCCTATAGTTTTAAGGAACCATCCCGAAATTTGTCTGATACGACTGAGGAAATCCACTAGAAAAATTAAGTCAGGATTGGCGACCGTTGCGATCGTTCAAACGATTTTCTGATTTCCAAATCAAAACTTTACCTACAGAGGGAAAGACGCACGGTTCACTTTATTGGAAATTTAATACCGGTTGCATTCGAGCAACGCTTTCTACTTCGAAAATGTCGTATAGATGTTCCAAAGAGACCCAAAGAGATATTACACTAAATGAAGAAAGTGTTGAACCCAGTGAGCTCTAATTTATCATACTGGAGTAGTTGAATGCATTACAAATCAAGTTAGCATCTGAAGCCAAACAAAAGATGGATAAATTAACCTGGTTTGTCCATTTTCAATTTAGTTAAAAAATGTACCAAACTTTAAGATCTAACTCAGTTTCTTACGTTTGTTGCCACTGTTTGGCCTGTTTTTATGGATGTTTGAATCCTTGCATCTAACTTGAATATTATTTACAGAATGTGTTATTTATTATAAACGCAGTCCAGTATGTGAATAACCCAAGAATTAACACATGAATTTTAGAGGCGGACTATATACAGAGCGACAATAAGCGTAAAGCACTGAGTTAGCGGTATCTTAATTTTCAATGGAATGCACTATAAATTGAATGTCTATTCTGTTAGAAAATATCACGGGTAAGCATCTTCTTAATATATCCATATCTCTTTCTTAACCTAGTTCTGTGTAGAATAGTTCCGGATACTACTTTTTCTTTAATATATCACTTTTCTACGTAGTAAGTGTCCTCTTTTACTCACTGTGTGTATGATAAACCATCTTTCTTGACACTTGTAAACAGTTCAATCTTACGGACAGTAACTATTACTGCACTTTCCTATAACACAATGAATATTAAGTAACTATAAATGTTCTGCACTGTACCTTAATCTTCTAAAATGCACGATTCTTATACGTAACACTTTTCATATACCGCACGTCCTTCTCTAATATGCAAGTTCTTTGGATCTTTGTCACGCTATCTCTAATATACACTAAGCCTGTTCTTTTAGATAAAACAGTCTGTTAACTGGCACGCTTCTTACTTTTGTACTAGATCTATTTAAAATAACTCCTGAAAATAACTATCCTTGCCTTGCAAGTTCAATCTGCTTTCTTGACTAACCATATGTCTTTATTGTCTTCCTGATTAAATACACTGTTACTAACTTCCTTACTGAAAATATGGGTATTTACTTTCTTACTTCCCTTACTGAATGTATAGTTACTGACTTCCTTACTTCCTTTACTGATTGTGTAGTAAGTTATTCTCACAATGACGCAGAAATTTCCCTCATAGAGGAATTCAATACTTAGCAGCAATCTCCCGACTACCAATGTACTCGGCAGCAAATAACATACGGTTCTGAGATGGTCCTATACTTCTCTCTCTCTCTTTCAGATGTGTCTAACGTCTACTCCTATTTCCTAACAGACACTTGTTAGACCAATGCTTTATAATTTAAAAAAAAAAAAAAATCTCTAGAACTACGATAAGGAGTTAGGGTGCCCCGCTCCACGGACTTGGGCCTTGCCACTGTTGGGGCTACGACTAACTGCCGTAGTTCTTATGCAAGGTTTGGAACTCGAAAAGCCGAAGGCGCTTTGCAGCTGGCCTACGGTCGGTTCAATTTCTCAGCCGCTAATTCCCAAAGTAGGTAACTGTCTTTTAGAAGGTTCAACAGCTTTCCCTCTGACGATGCGTACACAGCGACGTCAATACTACCCATTCCATCTTTCTGGGTCCGGTGATATTCTGTGGGTCATACATATCTACTAGTTATGAGCAGTCATTCTCTCTGCAACAAAGATATGTTATCATTCCATTAATTTACAACTTTTCATTTCCAAAAACTTTCCCTCAAAGGTGACAATGATATGACTTCCGGTGCGTGCACCGCAGCATACTCTAGCGGGCTTCTGAGATATCACAACTTCTGCACTTCAACCTATTTCACATTTCGTGCATACTTATTTTGCAGTATCGAGCGTATTTCTTTATAGTTTGAAAGATCATTTTTATATGTACATAATAAACATATGAAAATCTAAGAAAATGAGTATTATAGCTTTGAGAAATTATCCGAAAATTTTATATGCACAAAACGTAATATGTACAAGATTGATGATGTTTTTAAAACAACGGGGCACCCTCAGCTATCCGCTATAACAACCGACCTGGTGGTCGTGTGGGTTGAGGCGTCAAGCCAGTGACTCCAGCGTCCCGGGTTCGAATCCCGGCTGGGGCATGGATGTTTGTGTATTTTAGAAAACCTTAATAGCTAGAGGCCAATCGAGACGGGCCGAAGTCATTAGTTACTAAAATGGCCAAAGAATACATTTTTTTCTTCTTATTCTGACGTGATGGTGAAACGACGCGTCTGGATTTGTAGCACTGAGTTCTAGAGCACCTGTTACTACAAATACCGTAAAAGAGTAGTGATTCTCAATGAAGCCGATCCAGGCGGTCGAGCGGTCTAGTGCGGTAATCCCTCGACTCAAGAATCATGGGTTCGAATCCCACCTCGGGCATGGATGTTTGTGAGTGTGTTTTAACTTAGGTTTAAGAGAGAAACAGTTCCACAAAGGTATAAACAAGTATAACAAGTTGAAGAAGTAATAGCAACCCACTTGGGGCAAACTTTTTTTCAAAAATGGATGAGGGGATAAGGCGACGAGCTACCAACGACGAGTGCGGAACGTTCCAGGTTCGAACCCCACAGCAGCGGTTGGATAATTGATTGTTGGAAAATTAACACTGTATATCATGATGAAAGGAACGGACAAAATGTGTATACCAATAGACAGAAATCATGCTCTGTTTTGATCAACTGAACCTGTTTTCAACTTGTTTCTTCTCAACCATCATTCAACGTCGAATAAACGTACGAAATGTACCACTTTAATAAGAATAAATAAATTGAACAGAATAAAGCTTCCTCCGAATGCTTGAGATATGTGCCAAAGAAATACGTTTAATATTTAACACATATTCTCCACAAGTATATTTCAATATTGCACTTCCCTCGTATTTGGGTTTTCTTTTAACATCGAACACAATACACTTGTTTGACTTCGTCTGCAATTTATTTGCCATGTTGTTCATTACTTGGTGAAATGTTTAACCTTGTTTTTGCTGATAATCATCTTAAAAGAGCTCAATACTCTCTGTAGAAACTGACACTTAGATTGCAACTGAAAGTTCTGAATATATCTAACATGATTTTATAATTGTTTTTTGCAATTTACATTTTTTCTCCTTTCCAGAAATGTTTCAACAATAGATTTTAATTATATGAATTTCTATTTATCTACCAGATTCACGGATTTTCATACCCTTCGTTTTCATGAGTTCAAATGCTCTCTTCGCAATTTATGGTCTGGAATTTCCTAAGTGTCTTACCAATCTTGTTGATACTAAAATTACAAGAAACGAAATGATCCTAGTATTGTAAGTATACTTTCGAGGTGGATCCGGGCCTTTAGGTTGTTTCAATAAGTTATCGATTTTCGGATCATATTCGCCGAAATAATTGTAAAATTGTAATAAAAGTAATTGTAACAATATTTTATACTTATAAATTGTACTAGTTGCGATATATATTACGTTATGGGCTTAATAGCTGTAGTAGCAATATATTTTTCTTTTTCTCTGGTTTTCAAATGACTGTATCTTCTACGATTTTGTGTATGCAATTTTTCTTTCATAAAAATGATATTATAATATGCATGTAGAGCAAATTTTGAAGCAGTCAGACATAAATAGTTTAGCAGTTTGTTTATTTGATGTTTGCTACCAGCACTGAAATAATGTTTACGTATGGTTCAAGTGTCCGCGGTTGGCTTCTCGAAAGTATTGTAGCCCTGACAATATACTAGCATCTTTCCTTTGATGTGGTGCAGTTTCTCTTTTAAGAATTAATCCATTTGGAGACTTTTTTTTACGTCATCTCATTCACACAAATTGTTAAATTGAAAGTCTGTGTTCTTTCTATCTTCCTTTCGTCACCCTCCCTTGTTTAAAAACCGCTTCCTTTCCTTTAATTTCTTCCAAAGTACTTTTTCTTTTTTTTATGTTTGCTACTAAAATTTCTTGAACGAGTCGCACGTATGTTGTTTTTTTTTCCAGTGGAAGTGCGTTGTCTTGCTCCCACGCTTTATTTTTTTTTCGTAGTATGGGGCTGATCTTTATCTCTCTTTATGTTATAAACACGATGGAAGTTAATTACATCAATTTACTTCTACTGACAGTATAAAGTTAAAATAAATAGAGAAAAAACTTCACTACAACCGATCCACCTTCCAAAACAAATTGTCGTTGTGGAAGTAGAAGGAACAAATGACTTTCGAGCAACAGAATGTTGCTTTTCCCGTGTCGTTTCTTAATCCTTTACGGTTCACAGTTTTCGTAAACTGGTTGCTTCACTTTTGTGTACGTAAAGCAAGAGTAATTGGATCAGCAGACACTGCAAAGAAGAAGAAGAAAAACAAAGAGAAACAATAGGCATATACTTTTTAATATTTGTTGTACGAATATTTTGAATGTACTGTACAAAGATACTTTGCTACTAAACAAAGACAGAGAGGGATGTTTATCTTTTTCTTAAATGTATACATTAGGCTGTGCAAGCCTCGTGAAATTGTTGTCTGCTATGTTTACCGCCATATTGATAAAAATAAATGAAAGAAGCCACATTGACTACAAGCTTTGACCAGGGGCGAATCGGCCCGGCCGTGAACCCGGTGTGGGTGGGGCTCTCGCGCCCTTTTTGTCTTTTAAGCGTAATGTTACTCGATAAAAAGGACCACTTAATCCACTTTTGTCACTACTGGTAGTACTATGGTCTTGTCTGTCTTCCAAAATTAGCAATTTTGACATACAAGACTTGTTATGACCAACATAAAGATAGTGCTGAAGTTATAATCGCAACAGACCGCATTTATATTCTTTCAAGCCACAATATTAATACTTAATACTTTGTATTTTGAAACCTGATCAGTATCTTAAGAACCTTTCCAAATTCTTTTTGAGGCCCAGCACCATGAAGGTATTGAAGGCCCTTGAAAGGTGTTTTGGGGAGCTCACACGCTACAATGCCTAGTGGGCCCTTTGTTTACCAGTCCGCTCCTGCCTTTGACTATCAACAGTATAGCTAGCCACAACGCAATTTTAAAGTACATATACATTTTTGTCTCAGATTTCCCTGGTGTCTTAAGCAAGCCCAGTTGACGGTACCATAATGATTACCATTTCATAGATTTCAATATTAATTTCCATGTGAACAGGTCAGTACGGTGAATATTATAGAATCAATTTTTGCATATGCTATGTCGGTTCTGACGTATGAAACTATTAACATTCTTAGCTGCCCGCGTAAGAACGTTTTTAGAATTTCAAGTCATGATTACTTATGCAAACCAGACCAATAATACGAGACCGTGACCCTCTCTGTGCTTCTCGTATACATACTTAAGTTATCTTTACTTTTTTTTCTATTTGCCACATGTGAAGCGCACTTGTAAGAATAAAAACGAAGAAAAAAAAGAAGGGAAACACAGAATAAAAAACTCTCATGCAGATTCCCCGCCTCATTGCGCGTGCGACACTAAGCCTAAAGCATAAAACAAAAACTCAGCGGCTTGCGAAACGTTTAGCAAATACAAGAAGGCAATACGAAGAATACTCGACCAAGCGACAAGTGGTCACCGAAGAACACAGAACAATATGGCTACATGTCAACAAAATGCCACATACTTTTTGTGTCTTACTCTGAAGAGCTGTTGAATCTGCCAAAAGAGTGACTCGACATATTTGCATAAAAGTTGAGAATGTATTAAGTGAATTGTCAACATGTGAAACAACGCACCCTAACAGCGTAAACAGAAGATGTGAATAAAAAAAGAAAAGAAAAAATACAATACTTGTAGCGTATAGACACACTCCCTGTAAGAGGTACTTGTAATCAGACATGTTGTTGCCATGGATGTTACCAGAATATAAATGACTTTGCTTTAACAATTTAACCAGTGAATAACAAAGATGTATATATTGTTCAAGCTAATTGGATTACAAAACTAACAATGCGTGAAAATGAAGCGCAAATTTTCCTAAACGTTTCACTGGTGTAATTACTAGAAAGACTTCCTGACGAAATTTAAATACTTGCGATTCTTTAGCAATTAGCTGTACTGGATCCTTCCGGACCGATTATGTAACGTGAAACATTAAAAAAATTGTATTAATTAGCCCACAAGCAAACTTTTCAGTTCTTTTATGATTCTAATTTTACATTGATTTAAGGTTACGTGGAATTCAAGGTTGTTCTTTAAATGTAGCAGAAAAGAGATGGAGAGAATGAGTTCCTCTACCTGTAATTATTTCTTCTACGAACTACGATACGTTGATTTTCGTGGAATAACTTAAGTCTGGGTTAAAAGATTTTTGTGCAACTGGCCATAAGAAATATATTACGAATACACTCTTATATAAAAACTAGCGTGATAAAATAAGAAACGCTGAAGAAATATACATATTTGACAATTTCGCAGGTATGTAATTTTTAACCCTCCCATGACTCGTGGTGTTACATATAGATGCTTGGTCCCGCCAAGGATAAACCAGAGGGTGGTTTTCATCACACACTAACCCCCCAGTTTTACAATCGACGGCTAAGCTTCTGGTCAGGGCTAAGTTGAGGCCAAGTCATATTTTGCCCAATCGGCGTAATACTTAGCCTCAACTTAGCCCTGACCACAAGATTATCCGTCGATTGTAAATCTGGGGCTAAGAGTAGCTGTTGTTGATACGTACCGAGAGACGACCCTACTCGTTATCTTAATTTTAACTTACCAGAGGCACCTAATATAACCCCAGGAGAATATACCTATCTGCAATATAATTTCAATCTGCCACGGCTTCTGGGTGCGGGACAGTGGAAGAATAAGAGAGAATAGATATGGACTTGGTTGAGTAGTCCCTACCTGCCTATTGAAGACGAGCCAGGGCCAAAGGATGGTAAAGGACTCCTAAGAGCCAGAAACGAACCATCTACCTGCCTATTGAAGACGAGCCGATGCCCCTAAGGAATAGGTTGAGCAGTCTCTATCTGCCTATTAAGACGAGGCAGGGCAGAAATTAGGTTGAGGACCCCTACCTGCCTATTGAAGACGAGCCGACACCGGTAATAGGTTTTAGATAATAGGAGGTTGTATAATAAGGTGCAAAGCAATAGCTGATAAAGGAGAATCATAAAGGTAATACCAATAAAGAAAGCAAGAGAATTTCAAGATAATATTGGTTTATTAGTGGACAATGTCCAAGAAGCAAACACCAAGCAAGAGAGCTTGATGTGGTCTGGGCCTAGGAAAATCTGATTCAGAACTCCCTGAGGCCGATTTATATACGCTTAGATATGTCACGTGATACACCTTGCTTCGGAAATTTTCGATTCGTTACGTCATAATTTCCGAAGTTAAAAATCTGCACCAAGCTCTCTTTTTTGACATATACATATACTTTACATTCGGAATTCTTAGTATGCCATTTTGTGCTTTCTATACAATACATACTTTAAATTGTGCTCAGATGTATATATGCAATGCATGCAAATACGCCGTGCAAATATGGTTATAAAAGTGCTCAATAAGGAAAATTGTTATCTTTATCTAGATTTTATCTGATTGTTGAATTAATAATTTTGGAAATGATTCTATACAATTCAAAGCTTTAGGGACGACATTGCGGATAAAATATGAAACAGAGAATTTATATAAACCAAATGGAAGTCCCGTTACATATGAACCTCCCTAAGAGGAAATTTTAGGAAACTGTAAGTTTTGGAAAATTTTCCTTTCTCTATTACTATTTTAATATTTTAATAAATATTTTAAAAATTTAATATTTTTTGTATTATTCCTTTTTAATATTGTTCTTCTTCTCGTTGTCTTGGTTTCACTGTTCACACTGAATAATATTTTTTCTTAAACACTTCTATACAAGGTGTCCCAGTCATATACACAAAAACTTCGGGAGATGATTTGTCACACCAAAATAAGAATAAAAGTTCCTATAAACATGCTTCGTTTTGGAGATACAGCGTTTCCAACCTAGAGCCTACATTAGATGCCTTACAATGGGAAGAAAATGAATAATTCTAAAAAAATCAGAAACGACACATTAAATGAAAATTTCGTTTGCCGAAATTTGTTTCTATCAACATGATGGATATCAAGAGTGGAAAGCACGATGCCACCGGGTTCTCAGTATAGACAACCCGGTTTAACATTTAAATTTTTCAAATGACACTACGTCGTGTTACTGGGTATTTGGCATCCTTTAGTGATGATTAATAATATACGTAAAACACACATCACAGTGGTGCAAACTATGGATCAGGCAGAAAGATTTTCGCGATTTTATAAAAAAGGGATATAATTCCTAGGATATTCCTTCCATAGTTTGCAACACTGCGGTGTGTGCTTTACATGCGTAGTTTATCATCACTTAAGGATGCCAAACAACCAGTAACACGACGTAGTGCCATTTAAAAATTTAAATGTTATACTGAGTTGCCAACACTGACAATCTGGTAACATCGTATTTTACTCTTGTTATGCACCATGCTGATAGAAACAAATTTTCGCAAACGAAATTTTCATTCAATGCATTGTTTATGATTAATGGAGAATTATTCATTTTCGTGTAAGGCGTCCAATGGAGGCTCGAGGTTGGAAACGAGGCGAAATCGGACCCATGTTTATAGGAACTTTTATTCTTATTTTGGTGTGACAAATCATCT
>JAGDQP010069252.1:0-10911 GCA_022664845.1 Lepisma saccharinum
TATTTCGAGAATCCTAAGCGTAAAAGATCATGGGTAAATCCAGGAGAACCGGCGACATCGACTGCAAGACCAAATCGCTATGGATGGAAGTCAATGCTTTGTGTTTGGTGGGATCAGAAGGGAGTGATCTATTATGAACTGCTGAAACCTGGCGAAACCGTTAATACCCAACGTTACCGACAACAAATGATCGATTTGCATTAAGCTTTTCGTGAAAAACGACCAGAATATGTCCAAAGACAACATAAAGTGATTGTGCTTCACGATAATGCACCTTCCCACACAGCAAAACCGGTCAAGGAAACGATTGCGACGTTTGGCTGGGAAATCCTTCCGCATGCGGTTTACTCACCAGACTTGGCGCCTTCCGAGTTTCACTGATTTGCCTCCATGGTACACGCACTTGCTGACCAGCGCTTCACATCTTATGAAAATGTACGAAAATGGCTTGATGATTGGTTTGCAGCACAGGAGGCACAATTTTTTTGGTCTGAGATCCGCACATTGTCGGAACGATCTCAGAAATGTTTCGCTAGCGATGGACAATACTTCGAATAAAATAGTTCTTAGCATTGTCATCCAATCACTGTGTCTTTTCTGTACATAAATTTCGGTTTCATATTTACGCACCTGGTATGTGTATGACGTAATCATATGCAATGCTTCTTATTATAAACAAACTTCACTACCTATTAAATTGTAGAATCTTAGAATCTCATGCTTGTTTTAATTAATTTGGGTTCGTGGCGTTGAGGTTGAGTTGAATCCTGATTCTCAATATAATGATTATCCCGTAAGAAAACAGCCTGTTCCAAATCAGCTTTGAGAACCTCAAAGCCGTGTAGGCTAAACTGTCTTTCGTAAAACCTATACTCAGGACAATCTTAAATCAAAGGTAAAAGTGCTAAAAAAGTACTGCAGCTCCAATTGATCTTAAGTTATAAGACGAGTGATAAAGCAGGTATTAGCTCGTAAGAGAAAAACATATGATTCATTTAAAATCCAGATTCCTAGCTACAGTAACACAGCTTGATGTTTTACATCTATTATACAAACCAATGTTCATAGTACTTTAGCTTTCTGGTATTTGTTTATTTTATTTCTGACATAAAATATCTTCTTTGAAAACACAATACATTATATCATTATTGCAATAGCTTATAAGATACCTTTAATTCAGATTCTTCCCGTATTTAAATATTTTATTGTACAACATTTCGTATCAAAACATCACTGACATATGTCCATATCAATTTAATTTGTTTATTTCGCTCGTAGATTGTTTAGCAAGTTCATATAAACATAAAAATAATTTTGTAGGATAAGTTTCATCATCAACAAGACATATATTGCAATAGGTATATTTATAAGTTTCTTCCTACGTAGGCTTATGTTGAAATAGCTGTATTTTTAAGTAGCTTCCTACCTATAAATCATGTACTCATAACATAAACTTCCCCACAGACGAAAGAAAATGGAGTAATTATATATATATATATATTTTACAACTAAATCGACAATGCTTTTAAAGCAAATAGTTTTAATAATAATTTTTTTCAACATATAATATGTTATATTTTGTTTGTTATATCATAGTCATTTCTAATTATAATAATTAATTCTTTCCATCTTTGATAATTCATTTTAATTTAAATATTTTAACTTTTTTCTTATTTAAATAACATATAACATTTTATTAATTTTCCTTTTGCTAGTCATAATTAAATTCCTTTCATTAACTTCATTCATCATATTTTAATCATATTTTCAATCAATAATTAATTTCATTTTCTTTTCTTTTTATTACTTCATAATCTTTTTCAACACATTATTTTCTTTGTGTTTCATTTCTTTCACATAATTCATAAATCAACTGAATCATACTAAAACTTCATATGTTCATAATCATTTCTTCCTATTTATTTATTTAATATTTCATTCATAATCTCCTTCACAGTTCCTTAATACTACAAATTCATTACCCTTTCGCCTTGTCACTCTTAACTTTTAAAACATCAGTTGAACATCAATATTTCTATGAATTTCATATGGATTTATATGACTTCTGGCCATACACCTCACCATATCTTCATGTGGTTCCGTTTCACTCATGACTCTTTGCTCTTTTTCTCAGTCTTTTTCATATTCATATTTTTGTACTAAATTCATCACTCTTTTTCTTGTGCCATTGAATGGACAGCTTTTCACTTTCATGTATTCTGCTCCATCTCCTTTAACCCCATCTCTTTTCTGCCTTTTTCTTGATATTTGTCTTCTCTTTCGCCATTTGTCTAAAATTTTTCATATCTATCTTCCGATTTACAACTGTGTTTCTTTGCAGTTCCTCCTCTGTTTTTTTCCAATTCTTTCTTAAATCAGCGTGTCCCGATATTACTTAAAGCCGCTTTAGACGACAGCATTTATGCTACGATGAATCTTACGATTAGCAGTAGTGCCAGAGTGTGAAAGCAAGAATGCTACAATAGGGCAAGATGCTATGGTATAAATCCACATCTTTTTTTCTTTTTACGCTGGCACACTACTATCGCTAAGATTCATCGTACGTGAAATTGTATCGTCTAGAGTGGCCTTTTGACATAATTGATATCAAACTGAGCTGTTAAATATGAAGATATTATTGACAACATTTGTACTGTTGATTGTTCTTCTATTCCACTACTTTGTTGCTCAATGACATCATTATCGTGTATTTTTTCTGACATACCCATGGAGAAATCTAGTTTCAAGGGATTTGTTGACAAAAAGGTCTTCTGGATTTGCGGTATTGTCTCTCCTTCAAACAGCTACAACCTTTATTCTTTGTAGTCTCGTTCTTCATTATGTCTTTATTTTTGCTCCAAAAGTTCTTTGCTTCACGTTTCTTTCCTTTCCTTTTTTTTGTTCCACTTTGAATTGATTCGACCAGTTTTATCGCTCTTATTTTCATCTAACCTTGGCTTATTTGACTCCTTCTTTTCTATCCTTTTCAAATCCCCTTTCTCCATATTACTAGTACTTATCTTCCGTCTCTGTTTCTTTTATTTTATTTTCTTCCAATAAGTTCTACTCTTCTGACCTTTAGTCCTTCTCTTTCTTTTCTTCATTGAATTTGTGACAAATCCTCATCTTCTTGAGATTGTCATTTTCTTTCCTTTCTTTTCTCGATATTATGTAATTTCTCCTGGTCATTTTTCTTTACTTCTATAACTTTCTCCGATAACCCCTCATTTCTTTTCTCAATCTTTTCTGATAAAGTTTCACTCCTTTTCCCATCTTTTTCTAGTAATTTTTTACTTTTTTCTTTGTTTATTTCTTGGCTTTCATGTATTATTTCACACACTTTTTTTTTCAACGTACAAATTGGAATTAGAAGTGCAACTAACTAAATTCGGACTCTCTTCCTGGATATTACCATCCTTCTAATTGGATCTGACATCTTTTATTTTTCCTATTTTCAAAGCGATTTTTTAAATTCGTCCATTTCCTGCTTTTCCTCCATTTCCCGCCATTTCCAAAACAGCTTTAGGAACCGCAAAGCCGTGTATGCTAAACTGTCTTTCGTAAAACCTATACTAAGGCCGTGTCCAAAAGCTACATAGTGCTTACTTCAAGTGTATACTTCCTAGGAAGTTACGTCACAAGTTTGGTCCAAAAGCACCAAGTTCGCAAGTGCACGAGTACATAGCTCGTAGTGCGCGAAGATGCAGTCTTACGTACTTGGTCTTGTGCACTTATGATGTCACACCGCGCCGCTATAATAATTTGTACTGACTAGAACGACTACATTTGAAGATAAAGTAATGAAAGTTGATAACAGTGTTATGTTCAGCACAATTACATTACCATGAACGAATTATGTTGGGAGCTGCTGCTTAATAGCGGAAGGTGTTACCATAGACCTCATAATAGATAGACTTAACACGCTTCCCCATTTCTGGCTGCGCTAAAACTAATGTTTTTTTTTGTACAGGAGCACGTGATTTTGAATCCATCCGCTAGGTTGCACCTCATATTCTATTATGTGGTCGATGCCAGAGCAACCTAGCGGATGGATTCAAAATCACGTGCTCCTGTACAAAAAAACATTAGATTTTGCGCAGCCAGAAATGGGGATACGTTTAAGTCTACCTGTTATGAAATCTATGGTGTTACTACCAGTAATGTATCAAAAGCTGTAATGTATATTTTATACCCTTGTAGAATAGTTTACTTTTTTATTAGTGTGTTAAATCTGGGAGGTAGATTTATCTCGTGTCTAATTCAAGCTTTAATTGGTGATTGTAATTTTAGATTGTTCTAGAACACGAAGATTGCCGCAATGGTATATTATGAAATCAAAATGAATTAGTACAAGGAAAAATTAAAATTTGAGTGAGGGCATCATGATGTGAAATGATAAATTAGTTAGTAGGCCTACATAGGGAAACTCAATGTAGGTCCAGCTTCTTAAAATATCGTGATTACAACTTCTGCATGTAGTTCACAAATTGGCAATAACCTAACGCAACATATCACGACAATTCCCCATATAAGTTACTTCTGTCACATAGTATGCAACAGAATGTATTTTGAATGCTGTTTTCTTCCTTATTTTGGATACGTAGAATACAAAATATGATGGTAAATCAAGAGGTTATCTGAGTGCGACACATGCCCTTACGAATTGTGTCCTTGTACTCACGTCATTCCTTGACTTTACATCACATTCTCCATTTTACACATCTGAAATAAGGAAAGTAACAACGTTCGAAGCATATTCAACGCAATATAACAGAAGCAGCTAATATAAATAATTACTCACATTAACATTCAATTAAGCTAGATTCCGTGTAGAAATTCTCTATGGAGGATAACGTTCTTTGCTAAAATATTGTGCAAGGGTATAAATAGACAAAAGTAGCTAACCGGTGAAACCGATTATTTCTGACAGCTGACATTCTTTCGCCTTTAATAGCATAGCAGCAGTTATTTTAATGCAATTTAATTCGCTCCTCAACGACGAGTCACTACGTTAATGGAAAGTGACTACAACACCAAACTGATTCCCTTATCCCTTGAAGAAAATAATTTCAACATGCGTTCCAATGCCGTAAACTGATAAAAGTGTAGACAACTGATCCGCTCATAGCATGAAACTATCAAGTAGTGTCTTACAGTGCAAGGACACGGGAAATGTATTAGAATTTTGTTCGTCCCTTTTCGGCATTAACGCAGTAATCGACATTTTTTTCGAAATTGACTTTTTTTTGCCGTTTCCGGTTCAGAATTTTAAGGTGCATCGAATGGTCTAATCGCCGTGTTTCTATTATCTGCCGTTGCCGAGGTAGCTATGTCGCTTACTCGGGTGTAAATAGACTCATTGAGAGCATGAATGTCGTATGTAGCATTTAGTCGTTTGTTTTTACGGTATAAAAGTTTCAAATGAAAGGGAAAAACCGACTTGTAGTAACGATTATTTCAAAGACCAAGTTCTCTTCGTGTTAAGAGCAAATAAAAATCATCAAAAAATTCAGTTTTTCAGCTCTCCTGTAAAATTTTCAAAATGTCGTTTACTGCATTAATGCCGGAAAGAGATTTTGCTTTACCCAGGTCGCGAAAAATAATTGAGCTAAATTTGTACGTAAAATTGGAAGTTCTCATACCGCAGTCACACAGAAGAAAGCCATTACATTTTTGCACGTACATAATATTTGAACACAAGTGTTGGTATTTATAATTTTCACAAGAATATATAGAAAACCGCTTATTATTTACCAACTTGATCTTTGCAATAATTACAATATTCTACTTCTTTATTCAAATATAATGCACGCGATATCTAAAGATTATAGTGGTGGTCCTATATGTGTATTGTGCACGCAGCTTCTAGTTTTACGAAGCAAGTATTGATATAAAGTGTCATTTATTAACATAATTCCACTTCAAACACCAACATCCTTCCGTGAGGACTGTAAATGCAGAAAACCATCAATGCGAGTGGCATACCCGCGTGAATTTAATGCATCGTTAATTAATAATATGTTGTTTTTTTGTTTTTTTTTAAGAGGAACACATTATAATGACATTTCTTCTTTAACAAACATTTAAAGGACATTTTATAATTATCAATGCTGTTTGTAAACAAACATTAATAATTGAATCCTGCCTGAGCATCCAGGCTAAATATTTTCTTATTTTATCCGCGATTGGCGCTGCGTTCAAGTATGCATCAAAAGCCCATTTAACGAAGTACGGACTGGAAGTATACACTAACAAGTCGGCACTTCGAGTATACAAAGTGTTCTCTTTTGGACACAGCCTCAGGACAATCTTAAATCATAGCTAAAAGTGCTAAAACAACACTACAGCCCCAAGTGATCTTAAGGCATAAGACTAGTGAAAAAGCAGATATTAGCTCGTAAGAGAAAACGTATGATTTATTAAAAAACCAAATTCCTAGCTACTGTAATACAACTTGATCTTTTACGTCCATTATACAAACCAATGTTCATATTACTTTAGCTTTCTGGTATTTGTTTATTTTATTTCTGATATAAAAAAAAATCTTTGTAACACACAATACATTATATCATTATTGCAATTACTTACAGATTCTGCCTAAATTTAAATCCTTTATTATATAACATTTCGTATCAAAACATCACTGGCATCTATTCATATCAATTTAATTTGTTTATTTTGCTTGTAGATTGTTTACCAAGTTCACATAAACATAAAAATCATTTTGTAGGATTAGTTTCATCATCAACAAGGTGTTTCATACAAACAGACAATAACAACGAGCTCCATCAGTTACAGATATCATATAACAAAGTATGTAAGATAATCTCGTTGTTTACATAGTTTAACATTGAAATCTCCTACATCTTACGAATTACAAAGTATGAGAAAAGTAAGAATGAAAATTCAGATGATCACAGACTTTCTAACTTCTCTACAGCTGTATTTTTTTTCATTGAAAGACATCTAAAAGTAAAGAAGAAGCGTGTTGGGCGACTATGAGGAAACTGAAAGGTACGCAGTTATAAAGGAAATGATATTGTTTTTCCAATGCTAGGATGTTTCCCAGGGCAAGTCGGGAATATTGGTGTCACTTATTCCATGGCAACCCCGATGAAGCTGAATGTAGTATGTACTACGAATAGAGAAATCCTGGGTCTAGGCCAAATCGTCGAAAGGCATAACGTCGAAAAACAAAAACGGTCATATCGTCGAAAGAATTGGACAAATCGTCGAAAGAAACGGTCAAATCGTCGAAAGATATGGTCAAAACATCGAAACGCTAAACGGTCAAAGCGTCGAAAGGCATATCGTCGAAAATCAGAAACGGTCATAGGGTCGAAAGAATTGGACAAATCGTCTAAGAAAGGGTCAAAGCGTCGAAAGGCATATCGTCGAAACGTAAAATCGGTCATAACGTCGAATTAATTGGACAAATCATGGAAGGAAACGGTCAAAACGTCGAAAGGCATATCGTCGAAACGCAAAATCGGTCATAACGTCGAACAAACTGAACAAATTGGAAGGAAGCGGTCAAAGCGTCGAAAAGCGAAAACGGTCAAAGCTTCGAAAGGCATATCGTCGAAAAAGGAAAACGGTCATAACGTCGAAAGAATCCGGCAAATCGTCGAAGGAAACGGTCAGAGCGTCGAAATTCAAAAACTGTTAGAGCGTGCGAGAGAGGGAAAAAAATGACCACAGAAAGGGAAAAAAATACCCACTGAGTACCGAACCTATAAGTGTAACTTATATTAATATATCTCTTTAGATGTTATAATGTTACGATAATAGGCTTTGTAAAACAGTTGATTGCAATTTTATTTCCTCTTTATTGTAGAGATATAAGGAGTATTTGTGTTTTGGAATACAAATATGATTATGATCAGTAAAATTTTATAGATTCTTGTTTTTCGTCCATGAGGTCATGGTGCTGAATTGATTACTGAAAGTTTCTTTGAAAGGAAAATATAGATTATATTATACACTTTAGAGATTACATGCTTCCTATTTTTTACATGATATAGGTCTAAAAATAATTTTGCTTGGTGAAGGGTCTAGTAACTCTTATTGTAAATATTAACCAATATCTGAAGAAGCACATATCTCAAGACAATGAAGTCTATTACATATTCCTACAAATGAATTCAGTAAATATGAAAGAAAAGTCAATTTTCGATATACCGTAAACATTTTCATTACATAAGCTTTCATATAAACTTAACAAATATGAAAGAGAAAAGGTTTTCATCACAATATTGACAATAAATTACAACCATACTCAATCCACTACTGGATGAGACCTCTCCCCGAAGGGAGGAGTTGCTCCTACGCTGACCAGACGGGTTGGGAGAGGAGAGTCGAAGCTCTCACTGTGCTGACTACTGTCTTTTATTCACAACAGCTACCCAATTGTCCTCACGATGCTGTGGGAATCGAACCCGGGACCGCTCGCACTGAAGTCGAGCGCTCTACCGACTAGGCTATGCAGGAGCTCTGTAAAGTTCATTATATAAGTCTAAAAGTAGATTTAATACATATTAAAGAATAGGTTTATTTTCAAGCGGGAAAACTGTCCGTTACGTAGGTCTACAACTAAATAATCATAAATATGAATGAAAATGTCTTGTAAAATCTAAGATAAAGATTAAGCAAGACCTGGAGAAGCACATATTTCAACACATGGCCATTACATAGACCTATAAATAAATTTAGTAAATATGACAAACTCTGTTTGGAACATAAGAATATTAATTACATTGCTAACAATTAACTAACTAAATGTGAAAGGAAAGTCCTTGTAGCCTTTAAAGTAAAAAATAAGCAAGAGAAGCAAACAACACAATAATGTCCATCACATAGGCCTAAAAATAAATTTAATAAACAGGAAGGAAAAGTCTGTTTGTAACACAAGAATGGTTATTGTATAAGCTTAGGAATATGTGTAATAAATATTTAAAAAGGAGCCTGTTTTGAACACAAAATGTTCATAACATAGAGTTACAAATAAAATCACAAATATAAAAGATATGTTTTTAATACAAAAGATGTTCTTTATATACGTCTAAAATTAAACCTAATAGATACGTAAAACAGTATTTATTTTCAGCAGAAATATGTCCATTACATAAATCTACAAACAAATGGGAGGGCATAGGACAAAATAGTCTTAAGCCACATTTATACGATTCAGCGAAATATGATAATGAAGGTTTCAAAATATTCCCCCAGTTGCTGCTTCTAACTGGGACGAGACCCCTTAATTCCTCTTGCTAAGGGAACCGACCGGGGTAGACGCCTGATGTACAATCCATACCTTCACGTCGTGGGGCCTGTTAGTACCCAAGCAACTGCTTGGCGAACGAACATGGATGGGCTGCTCACCAACCCGCATTGCCAAACAGCGTGGTGAGTCAAATGTCTGCACCCCCGTTTCTATACACATGATGATAAAGCAAAGAAACAGCAACGGAGGACTTCATTGCCCGGACGACGGAATGCAGCTGGCAACGGCAGCGGTCAGTCCTGCAGGAAGTCAGACGGTCAAAATACCCGGTTTTGGAGTGTAGACTGCCAGGATACCAACTTGCAATTCGAAGAGACCTATACGTGGCGACTCTGAACTGTCAGTCACTTGCAGGAGAGGACAAATTACAAGAATTGGAGAATGAACTCAAGAGGATTAAGTGGGACATCATCATAGGACTATCAGAAGTGTGGAGGAAGAATGAAGAACAATTGTAAACTACTTTCAGGGCACATGTTCTACTTCAAAAGAATAGAAGAAAAAAACGACGCCATTGGCTTTATAATTAATAAAGAACTGAAGACATGGATCACAGAAATTGAAGGAATTTCCAATAAAATCGTTCGAGTAATAAAAATTAACAAGAGATACACTATGGAACTTATACAAGTATATACTCCAACAACGTTACATCTAAAGGGGGAAGTCGAAAACTTACACGAGAAGATTCAGAAGATTTTTGATAGTAGCAAATAGCATTACAAAATTGTAATGGGATACTTTAATGCGAAACTAGGATCTAAGCAAAGAAGTGACACGAAAGTGGGAAACTGGCAAAGAAAGCAAGAGAGGAGAGAAGTTGGTGGAATTCTCAGAAGCCAACAGACTGTTAATTTCCAATACATATTTCAAGAAACCTACCCAGAAAAAATGGGGATGGAAAGGCCCAAATGGGACTAAAAACGCAATACACTACGTTTTATCGAATAACAGGGAAATTCTGCAAAACGTGTGTTCTGAACAATCTCGAGTGATCATAGGATGGTAAGACGAAAGCTAAAACTAAGTACTAGACTTGAGAGGAATAAGCTTATCAGAGGAAAACCGCCACTTTTAGATATGGAATATCTAAGGAAACACAGATAAACATTCGATATAGAACTAAGCAACAGATTCAGTGCTTTGGAAGAGTTAGAAGATAAAGAAGACATCAATGACAGAAATAAAATACCAACTGAGATAATAAGAGAAACAGCCAAAGAAATAGCAGGTATCAAAAGGAAAAAAGAGCAAAATCTCAGAAGAAACAAAACTCTTGATGACAAAAAGGAGGGAAATGAAAGAATAGGAAATTCACATAAAGATGATTGAGCGCATAGAGGTAAATAAAACCGTAAGGAAAAAAATGAGATAGATTGGACGAAGATACAACGAGCATGTTGTTAGAAATACAATCGAGGAAAACAAGAGCCTGCAGAAACCCAAACAGCAGCTCATGATAGGCAAACAACAAATAACTACAGTTAATAGACCAGACGGGTCCGCAACACGAAATAAGGAAGAAATTATTTTAAAAAATGAATATTTCTACAGAGAATTGTACTACTCCGAAGAAGAACAAGGAAAATAAGATTCAGAAGAAAATGATGGAGATATCCCACGTAATG
>JAGDQP010069253.1:0-10911 GCA_022664845.1 Lepisma saccharinum
AATTTGGATAACAAAATCTATAGTGATTACGTTGTACCGTGGAACGCCTTTTAAAACGCGTTTACCTCCCCTTTTGAAATTTAGCCGAGATCCTAATTCACTAACGAATTCGGAGTTCTTGGTTACTAGTTAAGTGTTGAAAAAGCATTTAAATTGGTGTGTGTAGAGTTTAAGTCAAATATATAAACCTACATCTATTAGTGATTAAACTATTAGAGTCAATTAACAGTTTTTAATCCATCTATGACTTATTTTCATTGAATATATTTTCTCTTGCTACCTCGCTCTTGATTAAGGTTTGTTTTTTGATCAACATTTGTTTCGTATATGTGTAATGAAAATACGTCATAGATGGAGTTGATACTAATAATATAATAGGTAATATTTGTATGTATTTGCTTTAAATCAAAACCTTTACGCAATAATGTAGATGCTTTTTAAACGTTTAACTGATAGCTAGAACTCGAGGTTCGTTTTGTGAATGAGTTTCTGGGCAATCTCTTTTAAAACGCCAGGCTTCAAGTCTCTCAAACTGTCATATTTTAAACAGGTTTCTCAACTTTTTTCCCATTTAAATTCCATGCAACTAGAACGTATGATGATATTGTCAACATGTTTTTTTTTACCTACTGAAATCTGGTACATTTAAAAAACAAGCGAGGTAATATATTTCAGATGTATCTGAGAAGTTTCCTTGATTTTGTTTTCATTTAGTGGATAGAAATTGTCTATTCAATATTTCTTTCATATATGCTGTGTGGAAAATCCATAAACAAACTTAGTACTGAAATTAGGTGCCGAATGCTAGTAATTATTATGAAGTTTTCTTCACAAGACACAACAGAAGAGTCTCCTTGTATATTCGAATGAGAGTTTTGATATAATCCATTCGTGCATGTTTAATGAAAATGGCCATGAATAAATTCAAATTTATTGGTTAATACAAATAATATAATCGATTATGTATTTTCCTTTCGAAACATTCACACTACTTTGTTATGATATTGAACATTCATGTAGCAGCCCAGAGTTCCAGGTTCGTTTTGTAGATGTAGATTTCGGCAAAATTATATTTACAAGCGCGAGATTAACTTTAGCATTGTAAAACTGGCCCTTCTGTTACACCTTCAAAGAAATAACCATCATTTAAGTAAAATGTTTTTTACACAAATATTTTTGACCAATATAACAAAGTTTCCACTGAGTAGAAGCGCATGAATGAAAAGACCGATTTCCAGTAATAAGAATATAACGCTCAATTGTTATTACTATCAGGAGGTAACTTTTCCAGCTCTTATCCCTTTCCATTTCTAATTTTATATCCTTCATACTTTTTGGCATCACCGAACTGTTGAGGCTTTTGGTTGGATAACGAAATATGGAGGTGTAAACATTTTATCAAATGTTGAAATTCATTCTTCCTCATATATCTCTTCAGTATTCTTAACAGCGCTAGTGACGGGAAAGTCTAGCGAAATTTACTATTCGATAAATAGCTGACAAGGTTGAATTCTATTGATATTTTTATACAATTTTTCGAGTTTCCTTTCTAACCCCTTTTTTCGTGTCGCTCGAGAGTCACTATAAATTGTTTAAGGAAACAGAAAGAGAAAGAATGAAAGGAAGAACATACATCATCCAAATTGACGTATAAAATGCTCTCTGGCAACAACACTCCAATGAAACACTATGTTGGCATGATGAGTACTGTAATTGTTTCAATGACAACCTGTATTTTTTGTCCCTATCTCATTTTATATCTCGCTTTTCGAGGTGAATTAGGGATAGTTGAGCAATGGTCTGAATAGATCCGATAGTTGAGAAAGTAGATCTGTCGAATGATCCAACAGTCTTTATTCGATAGTGCCCATTACTAGACAGCAAAATAAGTATATCAAAGATACGTCAACGATTGTGATCTCCGAAATTGTTGCCAGGCGTGTCATTCAGTAGGCAAAGTCGAACCAACGTGTTCAAACAAGAATACACAGTCAACTTGTTTCCTACAGAAACACTTATAATTTTATAATTCTAAATACACGCCGTTTTAATTAACCATATTGCATTGTTCTTTATTCTAACAACGCGTTTTTCACTCCATTTTTGGAAGACTCGCCTTTCTTCTTCAATTCATACTTTTACTGTTCTATGGCATTAGTTTCTTCGTGTTTCAGATCTTGGTGTAACATTACAGCATTTACAAAGTGCAATTTTGAAGCAAAATCATGTACAAAATGTAATTTGGGAATTTCGGAATTTTGAAAGTGGAGAGGTCTGAATTCCGGAGAGTTTTCCTCAGTAGTCAACCCCAAATGATGGTAAACAACAGTTCACGTGAACCAGAGACAGTCGATTTATAAATTTCCCATCAGCCAAATTAAAAAAAAAAATACTTTCAGATCGACTGAGGAAACCCTAGTTGGATAAGGTATTGGCTTGTTCACTCTTCCGGAATCGGAGGGTTAATATTTATGCTTCTGCAGTGCCGTTATTTCGACAGGACTGTATGCTTGAAGGTCAGAAATCTCGAGGTTTGAAAAATTGGTATGCGATGGCTAATATTTCTAAATTCGCTAGGTTGGTTCGTGACAAATCGTAACTTTAACTTAAATTAATCGTTGAAATAATGAAAAAAGAACATAATCTTTAAATGGGCACGCCCTTCTTTATCCACCAACGAAAGTGAACTTAAACCCTAAGTCATTCTCAGACATTCAATTATGTATATCTTCTGATTTTTTACTTGTAAAACTAATTACAATTATCACTGAGATGTTGAGCGGAATGGACCGCCCGCCCCTGGTGTTCGTCGGTGCTCATTTAGCATTGGTATACATGGTTTAGCATTAAGTTCCAAAGCTAATGTTCCTCCTGCTTTTTTGCACCTCCTCCTGTTTTTCATAGCTGAGGGAGCGGTCTTTAATTCTATTTGGTAAAGATTTAGAATCTTACTGAAAATTTAGGATGCCATAAATGGAGCTTGGAATTCTTGGTTGTTTAGTACCTCATAAATAATATTAACTTTAACCAATATGTGTTCTTATGTGCAATTTTCATTGTAATGCTTATAAAATTACTTTAAAACACAAATAACAACATTAAATATAAGAACACAAAACACATCATAGTAACACTACGAAAAAAAGTTCAAAATATAGTTTACAATATTGATCTTCTCTATCCATTTGGTTACCCATATATTTTTACGAACATTTAAATAGTGAAGTATAATAAATTCTCCATTCGCTTTACCAAAATATGAATTTCTTATATTCTAGTGTAATTCCTACACACTTTATTTGATAAAATTTAATTAGTCATAATCTGTTGTAGCTATAGAACAATCAATCTTGAATTTTCTTAGTAAGAAAAATATGTTATCATAGAATTTCGATTGAAAATAGAACTAAATTAAAACAATTTTTAAAAAATGAAAATTTTTAATCTGTAAAATTTTCTATATAGTTAAGCTAGTAAAATTAATGAAATAGATTAAAATTATATTGGCAACACAATTGAACAATTATAAAATCAATTAAATTTTTTGCCAAATAATTTATTTGGAAAACGAATCATTCTTCAGAACTTTGACTACACAAATGACGTTTGGCCACCACCATGCATTGATTGAACCTATTTTTTCAATTAGCCATTCTATCTTCTTGTGCTTTTTCCAGTATATTTTTTTATGTCTATTTTTTATGTAAAATTCGAGGGTTTACAAACATTTTAGGTTAAAATTTGGGATCTTTCTTTTTCGAGAAAAATTAGAAATTTGTGTGCAATTTCAGGTTCTCTACTTAAATTTGGGGACCCTCACAAAATACCATTTCCATTGGTTTCCCTGTCTACTTTGACTGTTTTGTAAGGACTTACGTGGCACCCAGTACATCCTTTATCATAATCCACTGGCGAGATCAGTTCTTCAGTTGTTAAAGCGCAGTAGAGTAGCTAAAAGAATGAATGAATGCTAATCATACGGAAGTGGCAACGAAAGCAACTGCACCAAGCAATGAAGTCAACAAAATGAGTCATGCTCGGCAAAGAAGAAAACAAACATAACTCATTCTGTAGGACTAGAACCAGACAAAGCAAAAGCTGATAATGTAGGAAATCTTGGACTACTCACCCCTAAAAATCCTAGCTTTCCAATAACTGCACCCCAGCTTTTCTCCCATCTGAATACCGAACTAAAGTTCCAGATTTAACGTGAAAGTGAGGAACCCCGAGAATAGTGGCGAGAAATAACTCTTACATCACGAGGGCGAAGCACTACTATTATGAATGTAACCTAATCAATTATAGTTATATATATATTTGATTTATTTATATATATAATTGTTTTATAAAATTATTTATAACTGGAGGAAAAGTAAGTCATAGTGGTATTAACGCTCATATATTTACTTTTACATATCTCACCCTCAATTGCTTTTACCTATAACCTTCTGCGTCCAGAAAATAACGTCGTTCGCTCCGAACAGTTATGGATGGTCACGCCAAATTGGTACCCACATCCAAACAAATTGCATTAGATTTTCAATGCAAATGCCGGAATGGTACTTTCCCATGTCCTGGGCGCTACTTTCTCCATCCTCACCCTATCGTGGCCAGAACCTAATACACTGATTAAAAAACTGAACGTAATTCGTTACTCCCAAACAAGAACAGAGATTAAGGAAAACCTTCTAGAAAAATAATGGGACGTGCTTCATAAAAAGTGCGTGCTAGAAAATTGTGCAATCACTGCGCAAAAATATCCGAATTCATGAATTCTCAGAAGTTTCTTGAAGTATGGTTTCCCCCAAGTGTGTTTGAATTGGATCACTATCCAACATGTAACAATAAATGGATTGTAGCAAGTCAGTATCTTTAACCAAATTCTGAACAATGGGCTTCGGTGTCTCAATAGCTAGCTCGCTTACCTCTGCTGCTAGGGCTCATCAGTTCGATCCCTCCTCATCCCATGTGGTTTTCGTAGTGGACAGACACCATGTACATTGTTTTCCGTTTCTTCGTGGACTCTTCAATCCAACAATTGATCCCATCGTCATCTATCAAACGTAATGATTTTAAAATTAAATTTAAATCAAAACCCAAAGCAGCAAAGAATTTTCTTTAAAATGCGTGATTGGCTAAGCATCGAGAGTAAGGTGCATTCAAAGGTCGATTGGTTTATGTGTTGTCAGTGAAAGGGATTTTAATTATTGCGAGAGACTATAAATGATTAGCTAAATAGTAGGGTCAGTGGTAATAGACTACCTCAGTGGTCGACTGGTAGAACGTGACACGTCACAAGTCAAAGAGTTCCTGTTTTGAATCCAGTTTGGAAAATTTTTGAATGAATAATAGCCTCTGGAAAGCGAGAGGGAACCATGTTTTGAAGTAGTAATATTACCCGTCAATATAACTTGCATTCTTTGTGTTAGGAAGGATCGTGGCAAGATAATGCATAGGAATGAATAGGGATGTGAAATAGTAAAGAAATAAGACGTTTGTGTATTATTCGTAAATTCATTTGCTGTTAGGTGCACAATCTGAAAATTCATCATTTAATGAAAAGGAGAAAAAGTAAACAACTACTAAGCGTCGTGGTGAAATGAATGAAGCTTTGATCTAAAAAAGATTGAATGTTTGTGATCCCAAAATAATAGGTTTAAGACAAATAGGTTCTTGTGGACAAACTACAACGCGCGTTTGGATAAAAGCCCGTCTTAATAATCGTGAAAAGCTTTTGTTTACAATTCGGAACAAGTAATCGCTGTTTGGTCGTATAGCAGTGATTTCTCGAGTAAGAATTATCAGTTAAGTTGAACACACTACGGAATATATATTCCGGACATTGAACAATATAAAGCACGAAACATTAACATAGGTCTCCTTCATTTTCGTCATGTACCGAGCTTAAGTGTGCAGCAAATCAGAGTATAGCGTTCATCGCTGACTTTTTCCAATACCGGCAAGCCTTTTGTCGATCGAATGCGTATGCAAATTGATGTGTCAAAGACCTACTCAACTCCGAGGGTAATTGATTTTATTTGGTTGGATATATTTACCATGCTTACTTGGAGCCGTACTGATTATTATTTGCTTACTGAAATCTGTGTGAGTTGAGTAGATGATAAGTTAGGGGTATGAAGTATCAAATTCCTCAAGATTTCTCTGGGATTTAAGTTTTTTTAAGCATACTGTCTGTTTGGAAGCGTTAAATAGACGTTGAAGTTCTTATTAATGTTTATAACTTCAGGATTGTAGACGGTGGGTATCGTTAGAAAACTCTTAAGAGGTGGGCATTTTAATATTGTTAAGAATCAAGTTTGTAGGTTCCGATGAAAAAAAAACCAGGAACATACCAGAATGGATTATAATAGCCTCTCTTCATATTGTATTTAGTTTGTTGAAGTTAATCAGTATAATACTAATAAATTCGAATGTTACTCTGTTAATACTCTTCCATCACGCCAATCGTTAGCGACTACGCCAATAGGAAATCTGATTTACGCATTTTAATATGCATAGATGATCTTTGTTTTATGAAAATTGAGTAGCTCATGTGCTTGAATAACAAGTTCCCTATCCATTGAATTTATGATATTTTTAACAGAAGAAAAGGACTAGGTATTATTTACCAGAATTACGAACCAGGGCTTCATTTATATCTTTTGGCATCGTTTTGTATCGTTGTTGGATCCTTGGTTATCTAAGATTGTTGCTTATTGTTAGTTGAAATTTTAATATATAGACACAATGAATTTTTTTGCTACCCTAGATAAACCAAAAACTGGTATTGGCATATATTTTTGCTTGGTGTGTTAATAATTTTGCGCTGTGTTTAGGCATGCCTAATTTTAAACATGATGTAGATATGTTTTATGCTTGGTGGCTTCAACTCAGAGTATAATATGAAAATGCTTTGTTGTAGTGATTTCGGTTCATAGAACCAAATTGAGATTTTAACTAATAAGTCAAGACGCACTTTCAATTAACTAACTATTTGACACATTTTATGTTTCAGTGATGCTTAATATTAGATTATGGAAACATAAAGAGAAAATCCGCGCAAATATTGTTCCGAAAGAAAAATATGGCATGTGTAACTACTTGATGTGGATTAAGGATTAAATCAGAAATATGGATTCTAATGATAGTACAAAGTTCAACTACTCCATGGCCTCTCAGGAGTTTAAAAAAGTGAAAGACGAGAAAATGGATACTTTTATTGAGGTACGTGCATAACTAATCTAATTTGATAATCATTATTTCACAAGAACCATATCCAGAGCTTTAATCAAACAATATTATCAGACGTCCCATACTTTCTGGGGCAGTTTTGTATTCACTATTCCTTGCTAAGTGGTCTTTTTCCAACACGTATTTATGCATTGTTTACATTGTATGCCAACTACAGGATTGATCAATGTTTTCTTCGTACCCCAGAATAGAGATAGCAGCAGCATCGCACATACCGCTGTTATCGCATTAGTAACATCAGTTCCTTCTAAAATAAAACATCACAATGTGGGAGAATTGCACAGCAGTAGTAGTCCAACACTGTAGAATGTGATACATCCTAGCATTAGTACTACGCCTTGTAGCCAGCCGCTACACTGAGACATGTCCATCGGCCCGAAATATCTTACACTTGTAGTTTCCCAGAATACTATTCTTACGGTGCCGATTCCGATGGACAAATATAAAGATTTGTTCCTCCTCGTGATATATGGTTTATGTAAGCCTGCTCTCCTTATTTCGTAGCCATTTAGATTCTTTTTGCTGTGTTCTAATGAAAATTTGTAGCCCTTAAACACCTACCGATCGATGGAAAACAACTATGTACCGTTTTGGACCATTTTCCGTTTCAGGCATCAGGCAGTGTTCGTCATAATTTTCGCTCATCCGGAACGTTTGACATTCGTTCAATATCCTTCAGCATTCCTTTATCCAGGACGTATGTTACAGTTAATTGCAAACTATTTAGCGGCTGCTGTCCTATTAATAAACCTCAAAATTTCACCGATACCAAAGACCTACGGCTCTGTAGGAAGGGATATGTCGTTCACAAGTTTTTTTTTTTTTTTTTTGCTATCCGATAGACAGCAATTAGGTGTCATTACTCAAACATAATCAATCGCATATTATCACTAGATAACCGATTACTTTTTGGTAAATTTTGTGCAGTTTTAGGTGTTAGGTCTAGGTTAGGTGGAATGCAATAAGCGCCAACCTAATTTCAGCACAGTTTTTGAATCATCCCTCATACCTAGCCTATGATACTGACATTTTTAATTTGTCAGTTACCAATGGGACATTTCCCCAATTTGGAAACTGAAAATGGTACATGACATTTGCCCAAAACCAACACTGATACACATTCCAGCCCAATCTGCAATGTCCCATCTTTATCAAACTCATTGAAAAAAATGTTAAAGATTATATCATATACTGTTCCACTGCTTACTGATAAAAAGAACTAAAACCTCTACAGTCAGAACTTTGATCAAGCTATAGCTCTAATACTGCGTTGTTCAACGTAACAGGGTTTTCGTGAGGCCATGGGTCATAGATATGCAACAGTGCTAGTACTTTCTGATTATAGCAAACTTCCAGTATCTTCTTTACAGCGTCCTGATTGCTAGATTGAAAGCTTTGTTCTTTGTCAGAAACTGCCGTATATTGAATGCACTCCTTTTTCAACCACGAGCATTTCGTCTTCTCTATTAACATATCCTTATCGATAACAATTTTATACTGTTCCAATCCAGGCAGTGTATTAAGTCCTCTGCTTTCTACTGCAACCAAATATATAATGATCTTTATACCAGATCTTCAATTTTTCTTTGCCCTCAGAGCTGCATCATGGAATAAATAAAATAAATCAAGATTTGAGAAGCTTAGTGAAATGTTCAATACACAATGGCTTGTGCTTGAACTCAAGAAAATCGCAAGCTATGTTCATAGCGTCTAAATATGTTCGTGCCGGATCGACTGTAAAACATAAATACTACATCCATTTCTACCCAACTTACATTCAAATAACTTATTTTAATATTGGATAATAACATAGCTTTCTACGATTCTGCTAATCCCGCATGTAGCAAGGCTTTCGCTTGTTTGTACATTTTAACTATGGCGATTAGACTACCTCTGTCTGGGATGTTTGTACTGTGACGCATTTACTACAGTGGTGCAGTATACTCATACCTTGCGAGTAGTTGTCCAGACGTCTGCAACGGGTCCAAACCTTCCTTTTTAACTTTAGATACTAATTTCATCTTTCGTCCTATTTAAAAATATAGAATATCTCTGCTTTCGTAAGTTTCATATGATTATTCTGCTATACAAAGTTCTAAAAAAAAGAAACAAGTCTACCTTTTCTCAGGCTTCCAACAATGTCGTCATTTTCATGAATACGAAACACGGTTTCGCAATTTTACCCAATTTCAATTCCACGGCATAATTCAGTTTAGTTTAAATATCATTGAATAGTTTGTACAGTTTACAACAAAAAATCAAGCAATGAGCGCCCGTTGTTATGTTTTGTCTGTTGGATGTTGTAGTAACTTTAGCGTACGATTATTTCAAACGCTCTAATGTAAAGCATTACTGAAATAAATAGTTTTACGCTGTTGAAAGGAATTATTATGTGATACATGTCTCCATTTACCCAATATTAGAATTTCGTACCATGAAAAAATGCTATAATATTGGAAGATGAGATGCATTTTAAAACAAGTCCTTTATTCCATTTTTCTTTATAGTGGAATACTTTTTTTTTTAACTTAATAGAAATCTTCATTACATACTCCTACTACGTGCAACACAACAATGTAAATGCTGTTTAGAAGATGGCCTTCCAGCAAATTACACATTGCTTTCGTTCCTGTAGAATATTAAAGAAGATAAATGCTATTTTTATACCATAAGGTTACCAACTGTATGCTATGTTTTTATTACAATTTCTGCTCCCTCATATAAATAACTCCCTCATTTCATTTAAATATCTTTGTCTCTATCTTTAAATATATATTTACATATTCATGCACTAACGTGCAAAATATAATATTCTTTTGCAAAATATTTCCAACAAAATCACCGAATGTGGTTACTAACTTGATAATAAAGTATAGACCATTGAGGATAAACAAATACTTTCTTCATGCGCTGTTGGCTGTGAATATCGTAGAGAAACGAATGGTAAATATTTTAAATACCATTAAAAAGGAACATGATGCATGGTGCTGTCAAAAATTTGAGATCTTTATTCAAAATTATATTAGTTTTGGCGCACGGGATTCCCCAAAGTTAATAAATACACTATTCCCAGGAAAATTCTGAAGTAAAATACGCATGAATAGTATTATTTCCCAGTGACATCAATTTGTTTCTTCAAGGTCGATATCCCAAAGTTATTTCCTTTGCGTATTTTTTCTTTTTAATGGTTCCAAAATACTCGGTACTAAAATACGTTCATTCCAAGGTAGGTTTGTGTTATTAGTAATTGCGGTTGACCTTCGGCTATACTGTGTTTACACTTCATTCATACTTAAAATTTCCGTACATGTGTTAGTTCGTGGAGGGAAGTAAAATTGCCGTACATGTGTTAGATCGTGGGTGGGGGGAGTATAGCTGGAGAGAAAGATAATTTGTAAATACGAATTATTAGTTCCTTAATGTCTTTTCTTATTGAACGTGTCTGCATGTCGAGAGACCATGAGGATGACGACGCCCATTACTTGTTAAGCAAATGTTTTAATTAATTTAACTTCACGCTGTGCAGTGAATACTTGTTAAAATATGTTTACTAAAGAGATTCTGTTTTAGGTGTTTCCCCAGATCAATATTCCCAGATATTACGAACAAAGAATTTGCTATGTTGAACAACGTTTTTATAAAAAATTGGTCAATATCGAA
>JAGDQP010069254.1:0-10911 GCA_022664845.1 Lepisma saccharinum
AGCATTAATCTTATCAACAGACAACTGCACACGTTCCGTAATTGACAGAGAACTTCAGATAGGAAACAATAAGATATCTACAAGTGCTACATTGAAATATCTTGGCATACCTCTTGATTCGAAACTATCGCTTACGCAACATGTTAAAAAGATATGCTCCAATGCTGTGCCGAAAATCAAGATTCTTCCTTACATAAGCAATTATCTACCTATCACTCACAGAGTAAAGTACTACACCTCGTATATTAGACCTATTCTTGAGCACTATGGTGTGGTTCTGTACGGAATCAACCAAACCAACATAAAAAATATTGAAAGGATGCAGAAATGGGCTATTCGGATAATGCGGAAAGCTCCGCTCTCACTCTCGACCTCCAAATGTAACGAATCAGTGTTGTTGCCTACCCTTGAATTCAGAAGGAAATACCTTTTCTTGGTACAAGTGCACAAAGCTATTTATTCGGCACACCACCGAACACTAAGTGAATTCATCCCTGTTTCCGACAATAAGTTTTATAGTAATTTGCGGTCTAACAACTCTAACGATGTTCACATTCCGAGGTGTAATAAGACAAATTATGGCATGAAATCATTTTCTTATTTGACGAGCAAAGTTTGGAACCAACTTCCAATTGGATTGAAAAAAAAGGGAAATCTAAATATTTTCAAAAGGAAAATCAGGGACGTAATATATGACTACTAAATAGTGCGCACGTTAGGCCATCATTCACTTACATAATCACTCATTGTATATAATCAGCCATTTCAACCTTGTAATCTTTCAACCATTCACTATTTTACCCAAATGTATTTTTATGTGTTTTATCATGATTTTGTGTGTGTGTGTTTTGTTTTCCTATCATTGTGTTATACTTTAACTACATATCATAAGCATGGATATGTATACGGTACTTATTTTGTAACTTTTCTATCTCTTTTTTATGCTTTTGCATAATACTGTATTTGTGTCTTATTTATGTGTTGTTGTTTTTTTGTTACTGTAGGGCAACAAGCTCTTCTATATGTAACCATTATATAAAAGAATTGTATAGCTTAATGCAACCCTACACTAAACAATAAATAATAATAATAATAACGTGCACTGTAAATACAACTTCCAAATGAACGTTTGTAAGTTCGTAACGTGGATTACTGGTTTGTCGATCGAGATAGCCGAGCGGTTTACTGCGCTTGTCTATCGACTACAAGATCGTGGGTTCAAATCTCGCCAAAAGCATGATTGTTTGTGTGAGTTTAATTTTAACGTAGGTTATAAATAAGATAAGCGCATGTAATGTAACAGGAAATTAAATAAATGAAATTTTTTTTTAAAACGTTTGCTTCTTAAGTAAAATCCAGCGTTCGATTCCCGGAAGGAGCCAGACTTTTTCGTTTTTTTTCTTTTAAAATATATTTCTATAATTGTGTTCTTGCATTTTTCGCAGATTATCTTATATTAGTGACCATGGGTTAGAGTAGGTTAGGTAAGGTCAGTTGCGGTTATAAAGTGTAACATTCTTCACTCACAGTGTCATGTGACGACTCGATCTCTCGAGAGTGATGGTGGTGAGTGTTAGTGAAAACATCTTGCCGTTTTTAAACCAGTAAGTGCAGTTAACCGTAGAGAAATTGCTAGATTTCATGCAGTTGCATAACTTAACGTACCCACGCTTTGTAAATATTGTTTAATTTAGGTTGTTTTTGTAGTTCCAGTGTTACACTTTCCGTTCTCAAATTGTCCCGCCTCGCGTAACATGATTCATCGCCAGTAGCAATTCGTACGTGCACTAATTGGAAGGTGAGTAACACGACTATAGGAAATTACGCAGCATGAGCTCCATCTTACGGACTCTGAAATGTCAGCATATCGGGAAATATTGGAATATGCGGTTCGGACATTTACTGTTTTCGCAGTGCTTAGTGTGTAGGTGCCAGCTAACGGCAAGCAATTTTGAAAGTAACGCTATTTTCTTTCCTTTATATTAATATATAAGAAAGATCACGTACAAAAAGCTGTGAAATCTGAACAAAAACACCAGAACTGCAAGAAGTTCAGCCAAGTTCTTCAGCCCTAAAAAGTGGTGAAATGGAGGACGGATGAGCCAAGTTCCTTGGCAATAGCATGTAAGAGGAACACTGGAAGTTGGCGTGAGGTTGCAAGGTTCATGATCTTCAAGCCATAAGGCTGCTGGTGGCCCTAAAACCCACCACGCCCACCACCACCACCACCACCACCTAAGGCTCGAACATCATTTGTTCAGATTTCATATTTTTTCAATATGTCGATTTTTTTTTCAGAAAGCAAGCATTTATTTGTTTACGCTGCAGATAATCAATGTAATCAACAGGATTGGAGTTAAAAGCACTATTCATTCCAATTTACTATTGCTTTGTTTTTATACAGCCTTGCGAGACAATTAACGATAATATTATTTATACATTCACTGCCACATTGCTATGCTGCCTATATCCTAAGCCTGACAAACATAGCTAATTAACTAAGGACATATGGACTGAAGTTAGTGGGTATAGTGTGTAATAAAATAATATTAAACCTTCACGGAACTAAAGAAATATTTTGAATTATAGGAAAAATTTAACTTCTTAGAGTTAATACAGCTTCGAATAAATCTTTCCAGTAAACTGAAAAACTATGGATTCTTACCGAAATATTCTCCCATCCCGTATACAATACATTAATTATATATCTTCATTTACTTAATGAAGATATATATTTTTATCATAATTGCAGTCCGCAAAATTCAATTATCTGTAGCTCAAAATTCCGGGAAATAAATTGCTTCAATTCAAGAGCAGATTTATGTGTTTGTTTTACTAGTACAGTGTATTTCACTATAAAATCTTGGGAGCATTGCTCCCACATGCTCTGGGCTCCAAACCTCGCCCCATACTGTGAAAATATACACAGATACAGACAGTGGATGACAAAAAATATTTTACGTTCTATGTATTTGTATTTTTAAAAAGTTGTATACCCTTGTAAACAAACAACTACATATACGTTTCTTCTAATGAGTCTGTTGATATAGGGCTGTGAGAATTATTATTTCAAATTATGTCATAACATAGGCACGTTTCAGCGACTCCGCCCACGCTTTCTGAAAGTATAGTAGACCTAAAGCTACCCATACACGGTCGAGCATGCTGGGTTCGCCGTTGGGATGGATGCATGTTGGGTGTACCTCATACACAGTAAAAAATAGCGGTGTTAATTCAATACAATGCGGTGTCCCAGCGTGACTACCACTTTTCGTGTTAAATCAACAAAACACACGGTGTTGATTTCGGTACTGGGAGAAAAAAAGTTACGGCTGCAGCGATATTTGAACATGAGTTCCTCAGTTAGAATTCGAGCGTCTTACCGACTTGGCTAAATCGTCAGACAGAAATAGCGCCAGACTCAAACAGTATAGAGGATAAAAAAATGTTGCTAAACCCCAAACCCAAACAAAGTTACTCTCACGACTTATTCCATGATTTAATCACTTTTCCATTGGTCAGTTAAGTATCACAATCCCCATTCGTTGAGAATGTGTTCCATTTCTATGAAAGCAAGCGCAGCGCAGTATGTTATTACGATAAGAAAGCAGTAAAACTGATCAAGTGTTAGGCTGTCGCCATCTTGCTTGCTTTCATAAAAAATGGAATATTCTAAATGAATGGGAATTCTAGTTCCCAAATGACAAATAGGAAGTGAATAAACCATGGAATAAATCGTGCAACTAACTTAGTTTGTTTTGGGGGTTCATCAACATCTATTTGATTATCTACACTGTTTGAATCTATAGTGTAGTCGTTTAATTCAAATGTTGTCCAATAAATATCGTTTACATTTATTACCCTTTCTGTCTGACGATTTAGCCAAGTCGGTAAGACACTCACCGTTCGCAGTTAGGTGGCGTGGTAGAAGGTCATGCTTCGACGTCGCTTCTTCGCGAATTGTGTGTGGTGGTCGTGCTTTGAATGACCGGTGGTTTTTGAATTTTGGTGGTGAACTTTTGTGATATTCTTGTTGTGATATGAGTTTTTCTAATTTCCAGCGTCAACGAACCTTGAAAATAGACTTTAAATCAACGACCTAACTTAGGTGACGTACACGAAGAAATTTACAAATAAATTGGAGTGGAAGAGGAAGACGTGGAGAGTTTGGAACTTTATTACAAGAAAGGCGGTTTTTCTAAAGGTTAAACGACAAGCATTGGTGCAAGAATTAATAGCAAAATGTAATGAGGAATTAAAATTTATAATTGACAATACCAAATATATTTCTCCAGTGGCAAAAGTAGGTCCAGAGTTTATTTCTTTTGTTATATACAGTGTACCTCCGGAGATTCCAGACACGTATTTACAGGAACAATTTGAGCCCTACGGCCATATGAGACAAGTACAACTATGTTTTCATCGTTCTTACCGCTACGGGGTATACAACTTCCACGCTGCTTCAAAATAGGCCCATATAATTTGCAGATTCTCCCAAATGATTACACATCCCCCATTCGAGTCCCGGAAGCTACGAACACAGACAAAGAATAAACTCAACGTGAAACATCTTTCCACGTAAATATTTCTGAGTTTCCAACCCTGTCAGACACGTTGCTTCGAAGACGAGCGAACGTGAGTAAAGAAACAAGGGTAGAAGAGACAGGGCAAGTTGCCGAGGTCACTACTTCGCCCGAGGATATTGGACTGAACGAAAAGATTATACCATTAGGGCTCAATCCAAGTGGGTTATCCCGCCTGTTTCGTTTTACGTCAATTATTCAAATTTCAGTAGAGGAAAACAGAAAATAACTTTCATGGACCAAAGTTCGTTTCGTCCTTCAAGAATGAGTACAATTAGTATTTATTAAATGCTAGTAGTAACTGCAGGATTGTGTGCAGACACTTTTGGGACATTATTCTGTCTGCACACAATCCTGAGTTTACTATTAATATTTTATTAAAACTAATTGTACTCATTATTGAAGGACGAAACGAACTTTGGTCCGTGAAAGTTAATTTCTGTTTTCCTCTACTGAAATTTGAATAATTGACGAAAAAGGCGGGAAACCACACTTGGATTGAGCCTTAGATGATAGTGAAAGTATTCACAGAACGGTGTTCACGACGCAAGCCAAAATTAATAAGGTAGGTACAGCGGAGTCAGATGGTGTGCTAGTGAAGAATACAGAAATTGAGGGTAAAAATTACGATTGTGTAATATCTAGTGGTAGTATTTTTTTGATAGAGGATATCGAAGAAGAAGAAGCAAGCGTGCGGGATCCTATTCCTAATAGTGGTGGCGAACAGATTGGCCGAGAACAGCTGACAGTGGCGTCTACACGAGAAGGTCGAAATCAAATAAAATTGGACGAGGAGAGGAGAGAGGAGGAAGAAGGAAATGTGGTAGGTCCATAACACGCGATCTCTTGTGAGAAAACGAGGATCAGAGGTGAGCGACTTTTTCTCTTCTCCTAGTAAAAAGCTACCACCGAAAAATAAGTCAACTGTAAAAATGAATACCTGAATTAAACTTTGTGCAAGTAAGTTATAAGGAGGACAATATTTCCCCCACCACCACCAGAGTAAGAAGGAACAGTAATACGGTTTTCATGTTTTGGTCTTTATGCTTTATATGTTCGTATACGAAGTGAGAAAAACGAACCATGGCGAAAATACACGCCCAAAACTAATTTTCAACCTATTTTTACATGATTTTCTTCTCAGTGGTCAGATTAGGGGGACCTTTTCACCCATCAGTGTTGGGGGAGAGAAGGGTAAGGGGAGCGAAATAGTGTATTTCATGTTTGCTTTTATCCTAACCTTGAGCTCTACTGCCCTAATGATGGAGGCTAAGAATCCAAATACTGTCTATAAAATTAACCTTGCAACTTCTAATCTCTGCCGAGTTATAGTAAGGGGAAATGTAATATACTTGCTCAAACTTTGCGGTCCGCAAATATTCACATTATGGCTGTCCAATAGATCTCACCTATATACATAGATATACGGGACTATTATTATTTTTAAAAAAAACTATAATATTACAGAAAATGTCGGTGTGGGACTTTTGTTGAGAGAGGACATCGAGGTCTCCAATGTATATAAAACGATTGATGGCAGATAGTATGCCATAAAGTGTGCCGGATTAACAATTTTTACGGCTTATATGGAAAGTGGGACTAAAGTGAAAATACAACGTGAAATGTCCTTTCAGAATTTGACAGTGAATATTTACTGTCACCCAAATCCAAATCTAATAGTGCTAGGAGACATGAACGCGGTATACGATCGTAAGGCGACAACGGCGAAAGGGAACTATAACCCAGCTTTTAAACAAATGAAGGAATGTTTAAAGTTAACGGACGCATGGGATAATTTTTCCCCAAACTTACCTTTGTTTACGTACATGAACAACTCCTGCAAAAGCAAGCTTGATTATATTCTAATTAGCCCAATTATGGTAAAGGCCATACAAAGTGTAAAAATTGAGAAATTAGTGATATCAGACCAAACAATGGTTCAAGTAAATGTGAAATGGAATGTTCCATTGCGTTTTCGAAAATCTTATTGCTGGCGTCTAAATGCCGATTTTGTTGTAGAACCAGACTTTTGTCAATTAACCGAGGCACTAAAACAGACTACAAATAGTTATACGGGGAAAATTGGTGAAGAATGGAAAGTGTGTCGTCGAAAGAAAAATATATTTATTCGCAAATATAAAGTATAGACATTACGAGGATAAAAAACGAGCGATCGAATTTTACCAAACAGTATTGCAAGCCTACAATCAACGTGCCATGCAGGATTTAAAATGGATTCCTAAAGTGCGGAAAATGCAAAGTAAATTGCGTTTATTAATTAATGTCTTACCGCTATAAAGGTTTACAAAAACGAAAACTTTAACAAAGTGCGGGATATTTGAGACAGCCAATTTAGCCACCGTTATTCGGGATTCTAAACGCACAGAAGCTAATTTTCTCAAGGAGTTCAGAGATGACCTAGGTACTCTTTATAAAGGTAAAAAAATTGATGGTATCAGGAACCAATTTTTGCGACATTTTTCGACTTTGGGGGAACCCGGAGAATTTTTTATGCAAGAGTTCGACTTGAATAATATACCACAATTATCTGAAGAAGATTCAAATTTCCTCTTAGAACCTTTTACGAGACAGGAAGTGGGAAAACCCCTGCGTTCCCTCCATTTAGACTCTCAAGGGAGGGGATAGTTTGTGTGGAAGGTGGATGGCGGCAAACCAGGATTATATAGTGGATCAGATGGTTCCGGTTTTCAACTCTTTTGGGAATTTCCCTAAAGACATAGGCGACTTCTTTACAACGATAGGAGTGTTGTTAAAAAAAAAATCAAACTTTATCAGTTAAAAACTGCCGACTTATACATATGATGATTTTTGATGCGAAATTGTTCATAAAAATAATAGCAAATAGACTTAAGTGTATGATAATATCTTTAGTGCATCATAGCCATAGCAGGGGATGAACGAAATATATATTCATTTAATGAATATTAGAGACCTGTTATTATATGCTAACAGGGGAGAAACCATTCCTTTTCTATTTTTAAAGGTAGACTTTCCGTGCGCTCATGACACCGTTTCTCATCATTTTCTATTCTCAGTTATGCGCGCTATGAATTTTCCGCCAAATTTTATCACTTTGATAAAATGGATATATAAAAATAGATATGTCCAGATATTGTTAAATGGGTGTATTGGACACCACATTCCTTTGCAACATGGAATCCTACAAGGTTGTGCGAGTTTTTTTTTTTTTTTTGCTTTAATAATGTATCCTTTTGCTCAGGCCGTACATCAGGCCCTAGCTGGAATAAAACTATGGGAAAGGGATATGCGTAGCTTAATATATACGGATGATATAAACTTCTGTATTAAAAATGAGGATGAATTACAATGGGGGGTACTACACTTAATTGAACGTTTTTCTAATGTTTCCGGTTTATCTGTATATTAATCCGCAGAAAACTAGAGCAATGAACTTGAGAACTCCGATTAGTTCATTGGCTTCCCTGGGAATACAGGAGACTGATCATATGAAAGTTGTAGGCATAATGTGGTATGCAGACATGCATCAGACAATTTCAGAAACTGGTAATAATTTGATTCAAAGTTTAGTAGCGGAACTACAAAAATATAAAGATTGTTTATCCTCACTTTTGGATCGACGTAGATTTATAAATACATATATTTTAAGTAAACTTTATTATCCCTTACAACTGTTTATATTTTCAAAACAATTCTGGAACAATGTACATAAAGTGTTTTTTTTTTCATTTGGCATAAACAAATGCTTAGGGTCCCTCGAGCAGACCTTTATAGAAGCATCAAGAAGGGCGGCTTGAATCTGAAATACGTTCAAATTCAAGCAACATCCCTGCTGGTTCACCGCTTTGTACGATTGTTGACGGAATATTACGGGAATATATCCAACGATGCCTTCATAATTGCTATCCAAATATGGGTAATGTTGCTCCCATTGATATTAGAACGATTCAAGATCCTTTAAAGATTTTCTCCGAGATAATGTTAGAATTTGCCTGTGCGGTCATTGGACATATACCAATGGAAGATTTTACGGTCAAAAAATTTTATTCGTATTTCCTTTCAAAAGAAAATACGGAACTTAGTGCCACTCCACAAAGACATGGAGAAAAGTGGCCAATTATATGTGAGAACCTAAATTTTCTGAAACATAATTCTATCTTACACCATCGTATGTTTATTCAACGTTAAAATTTGGATCCAGTGGGGTCCAATCTCAAAAAGAAAGACATGAATGAGGATGATCGATGTAAGACTTGTGGGGAGACTGAAGATTTGCTTAATAAATTAGTGAAATGTAGGCATAAAGGTGTTATATGGGAGAAATTTAAAATCCTATATTGGCGTAGCACACGATGTCACTACAAGGATCTCAATTTTAATGACGTTTTTCGGCAACCGGCGTTTCCCCCTATAGATTCTTTCCCCCTACACGCCGCAAATTTGCGATATGGTTGTTTGTGGTTACTTTGTATATTCTAAAGACCAAACAAGAAATCAATACGGAAGAATTGTATACGCAAGAAGTAATATTTAACTTCCTAAGCATTCCGCGTGAGAGACGTGAAGTGGATTTTGTAAATTACTATAGAGTCTTGTATTGAGGAATGTAAGTTGTAATGTTTTGAGAAAGTTTTATTTAGAATGTTATGGTTTTTGAGAGTCCCTGTTACGGTGTGATTTTCCTTTGTTGATAAATAAAAAAAACATGTTCAAATCTCGCTGCAGTCGTAACTCTTTTTCTCCCAGTACCGAAATCAACACAGCATGTTGTATTGATTTAACACACAAAAAGTGGTGGTCACGCTGGGACACCGCATTGTGTTGAATTAACACATATATTTTTTGCAGTGTGCACGGTCGAACTTCACATCGAACATGTTGGGACATCAGTGGACGAGTGTCCAATCAAAATACATTTTGATATGATAACAGACAACATATACAGTACTGTAAAGGTAAAGCTATCCCCTGTGCGATACTCACTCACCGTGAACGGCGCATGGGGGATGTGGAGGTAGCGATCCACATTTTCTTGACCTACGTTACGAAGTTGGGTGGGGTGGTCAGTCCCACGCTTGACAGCCTTTACCTTACCAAGGTGCCCAGGAATACCAAGGACACTCCGGTACTCAATTTGATAGAAGGCTGAGTGCACCTCAGAGCGCCAGGCATGGGAACACTGTGAGAAAAGTCTCCGGCCGATTCGTAGTCAGACGCGCTACCGTCTGAGCCACGACGACTCATACTGTACCACACGGAAATGATACCTGATATGCAAGAAGCCAATAATCGAACTATTACACTAGTGTCGATAAATCCGTTATAATTATAATGGTTTTCATTATAAAGCGCTTCAACAAGCCCACTCTTCTCAAAATAATAAAAATAAAGTCAGCTTCCTTCTTTTTATGTACCAGTTCATTTTACCAAAAGAAAATCTCGAATTCTGATTGCCTGTTGACAGGTAGTGTTCACCCTCTCCACTCATTAAAATTTACTTTCACCGGAAATAAATCCTTGAATTTTGATTGGATCTAATGATGATTTAAAAAAATATCTTCACTAGATTGTTTTCGCTGATAAGACAATTCTCATTTTCCCTTTTTATTCACAAATTAAAAATTTTGGGTTACCCTAGTTTCTCTCTCTCCTGCAACCCTCAATTTTTGTAGTAAAATAGTCGACAGCGTTTTTTATGAAAGAGATGTATCAGTAAAAAAAATTAAAAGAACCATTGTTTGGCAGCTAAATATATAAATTCTTATTATAAATTCTTTCCCTAAAACTAAAAAAAGAACATTAAATATTTTGTGTCAAGTTTATCTCTTGAACTATTTTTTTATGTATTTTGTTTCATAAATTGCTTGTGTAAATAGGAAACATGCGGGAAAAAGTAGTAGATTGGGAATTGAATTTAGACGTTGTTTGTATTTACCTAACTTGTACAAATGCATATTCGAAATTTTGACTAGGAAAATTCAACTACACGAGATACAAATCTTTTACCAATCATCACTTCTGACATTTATTCCCCAGTAGCACACATACGTGTTTTCAATGTTGATTTTTTTGTTCATTTCGTTGATTAACCGTTATCAGTTGAAAAAAATACCTTTATTTTTAAATTATATTTCAACAAAGACGTCATTGTGTTGATAAGACGTTAATACAATGTGTATTCAATATGTTATTTGCAACTATGGTATATAGTAGATTTTCTTTAATGCATTTCTTACTAATGTTATGTCAAACATATAATTAAAAACTAATTGAATGACAAACTAATTTTGGTGTTCTCATGTGCACGTTGAAAATAGATTGAATTTTA
>JAGDQP010069255.1:0-10911 GCA_022664845.1 Lepisma saccharinum
TTTCGTTTTATATGCGTTTTTCTAAGGCGACATATTACACTTATTGAGAAATCCAAATTTAATAGTGCAGCGACGGTTAAAGTGCTAAAGAAGGAAAAATGCACATAGCAAAGAAAGAATGAAAGTATTCTTTATTCTTATTCTTACACGATGATAAAACGACGGGACTGGATTTGTGGCGACTGCATTCAAGACTGCCTTCTACGTCTTCGTAGCATAAAGGGAATATTGACTCTCAAGGCGGCTTCGTGCATTAGTGATCGGCGTGTCGAGCTTACAACGACGAGTGCAGAACGTACCAGCCTCGAATCCCACAGCAGACGATTGGATAATTTACTGTTGGAAAGTTAATACTGTATATTGTAACGCTTTTCCGATGACGGGGAATAGCATTAGTTTTGTATACTGGGATCAAATAGGATGTAGCTTGAAATAAAGAAATGAAAAAGCAAGAGGTTTTCATTGAGCTGATGAAACAATGAACAAAATGCAGCTAAATGTGTATACCAATAGACAGCAACCATGCTCTGGTTTGGTTAACTGAACCCGTTTCTTCATCGTCCGCTTCTTGATTTCATCATGTTTCTTCTCAACCATTATTCAACGTCGAGAAACCGTTGTACAGACATTATATTTTGGTACATTTACAACGTTAAAATTACGTTTCGGAATTAACGTTTAATCCACGTATTTCAACGTATGTGTACTAATGGAGATTATAATTGTTTTTGTAACTGGATATGGAAATATTCTTTTACGTCTCAAGGAGCCCGACACAAGAAATAAAACATTAAAATAATTCAGAGAAAACGTCAGATTCGTTGCTTTAACGTTGAACCATTTATCTTTTCGAATCACATAGCCAATGAAGATGAATAAAAGATCCTGTGTTTGTTTTCTAAAATTGCAAATTTCTTTTGTAATTAAGTTTCTTTGTTGCTTTTGTTTGTGTTTCTTTTCTTTTCTTTTTCATGCTCATGTTTCTTTTTCTTGTCGACTCAGCACAATGTTTTTCATTACTGCATACGCTCAGAATTTTTAAATACTTTCAACGTCTACGATGCTTTAAAAGGAAAGTTTAGTAATCCTTTAATCCTGAAGCGACAAAGAAATATTTTAGAAGGGATTTGCAAAGAATAAGGCTATAAATCGAGGGCGTAAGGACAGAAACGAAATGAAAGAGAGGGAAAATCGGGTGCACCGACTCCTCTTTTAGTTGGCCAGTGCTCAAGCTACTCCGGAAGTATGTCTTCAAGGATAATCTCTCGAGTAATGAGTAGGCGTGGTCACTTGTAAGCGTATTGCTTGTAGCAGTTTTGGTACGCTCTGAAAGTAAACGAAGAGAAAGAGAAAAAAAATATAGATGACCAAAAATATTAGCACTTCTCTTTTCCTGTGGTGAATACGCGTGGAGAGGTAGCTGCAAATCTGTTTTAATCTTAACAATTGTATTGTATTATAACATACAGAGTGCGCATACACACACATGCGCGCGTACGTTCGTAAAAACGGCATTTCTGACTATTTATTTGATAGAATATGATACCTTGAACAATATATAAATGTTCTAAACTTAGGGAACCACGACAATAATTCTACTACTATATTCAATATTTCTACCACAATTTTATTTCATATTGGAAAATGTACATACAATTTCTAACCATCCTAAAAGTGAATCAAAACGCGATCTCCTGATAGGCGATCGGATGCTATATAAAGAAGCTAGCAAACTGCGAGCACATGTTTCTCTCGCCAACTCTGTATCAAAAGCAAGGGCACTGTGGACAGTTTTGTTAGAAACGTTCTGCAAAGTTTATATCCAAGCTCAAGGTACTTGTCTAAAACGAATTAATACATTTTATTTCATGTTTGATTTTAATAATGTTTTAGTTTTCAGAATTAAATTTAGCTTTTTCTACTCCCAGGTTTTACTTAGGTTTAAAAATTACCCCTTTATTAAAATCATTTTGTTTATATCGTACAAGTTCGCGAATTAAGTAGTCTAAATTTTGCTGTTGTTGTATAACTCGATGTTATATCTATTCCATATTAAAAAAAAATATAAAAATCATGGTGTGTGTGTTATTGTTAACTGGAAATCAGCTTGTAATCTTTTCCTTCATTTTAATTTTAATTTATCACTGACACAACTGAAATGATACAAGTATGTGAAGAAGGTAGAGGAGGCAAGCGTTTAAGTTCATAGACTATCTTCAAGTTTATATACACATAATTAATATATTTAGAAATTGAATCTAACTGAAAAGTAATACTAAGAGCAAAAGTTTCTAACCCAAACGCTAATGTGATTTTTTTTATAAATAAGCAATAAGTAAGTAAAAAAAAATATTATACTTTTTTCAGGTGATAGATGCACTACAACTGTGATAGTACTAAGATTCATTTCAGATCTGCATGCCAGAGACACTTCTATTAATTAACATATGTGTACGAAGTACTTTTAATATGTAGAATTCCTTTACATAGAACATCAAATGGTTCAAAAACGAAATACTTGTATTTTATACTATTTGATTGCCATTGAATGACATTGCTATACATGACACTAGATATATCCACGTGGTAAAATTTGGAAATTTCTGCTCCATCTGGCATTAAAAAATGTTGAGAGATTTTAAAAAATTTATTACTGGGAGGCATCAACGACCTTATTTACCTTTTAAACAAGCATCAACTTTCTCATTTGGGTTTGAAACATTTAACCGTCTTTTAAGCTCTTCTCTTGGCCATATTCTTTTTAAAAATATATATTTATATCGAAGATATTAATACAAAGCCGAAGTGCACTCCATAATGTGACACAATTCAACCGCCTGAGCCGAAACATACCCAAAGACCATAAATAAATTCAGTTCAATAATATAATTGAATCGGCAGTTCGAAAAAGGATATAAACGCTGAGAACTTGAAAATCCAGTTTCATATCTGGACGGTATCACGCATCTATACAATGCAGAAATAAAGCAAAAACCATCAGTAAAACATTGAAAAACAGGTGCGAAATAGAGATGGTCAAAAGTAGCGTAGCAGTTATTTTTTTCTCTGCTACTTTGGATAAATTGCGAGCGATAAATTCGCTACTACGAGCGAAGAAAAATTACTACTACTGGCTTAACTGCAATTTTTCACCACCCGTCCAGCAATGTTTTGTTCCGGTAAAAGTCAATAGAAACCTTAAAATTCTACTTACACCCTCCCAATATTTGCTCTATACCACTCAAACTGAAAATCCTGGCAGAATCACTGTGCTGGGCCAGATCTATATTTTTATTATTTATTTATTTGTATGGTTGAAAACATCAAAAAACAAAATTCTGGCAACTGATAGAGATGAACATCCATTAAATATACGAAATACTGCGCCCGAGCTGGGTACAGTCATTTGTGTTGAACCCCTGCATCTCGCCAAAAACTAGCACGTTTATATCGAAATGGGGCACCTCAAATACTGACAGGCGGTTGTGCGTAGAGACAAATTCCGTTTGGCGTGCCCCTAGATCCGGGTCTACTCACTCTCTTGTTACATTTAAATCAGGCACGTATCTATAAGTTCATTTTGGAAGGGATCCACGGGTTTTCGATGGGGATTCATAGTGTGTCTGGGCATGAAATGGATATTATATATATAAATCACGTCTAAAATATTACACTAATTCAGCATAAAACAACTAAATTACGCCCTCATCCCCCCACCGTACTCATCGCTTTATGTGTTCCTGATTTAATTTTATTTTCAAGTTGTACTGTTCTCTCTCCACTAGTTAGTTCAAGCTCCGATAATTGTATACAATAGTTTACCAACAGTTACAAATAATACTCCTCAAGTTCTAACCTATGTCGATCACTCTGCTGCACACACAACAGGCTACAGATAAACAAGTTAATCTAAACTGGTTCTTTTACATAGTTTTTTCACAGTTGGGAATAAATTACTCACATTTAGATGTTTTTTTTAAACTGCTTTTTTAAATAGATATTTGCATATAGAAACTACTGCTATCACTGTTACGGAAAATAACAGTTCTGCCCATTTTTAAAATGACATTTCTGTCACTTGGGAGAAGGAATCAAATTTTGATTTATTACTTATAACTTCAGAGTTCATTGTGTATAAACTTCTTGTAAATAACCTCCATTCGAAGGTTTTTATTGTCTTTAACTTCATTTTTCTGGTCATTTTTCCATACTTACGTCTCACCACTTACAACCGTGCAGACATCTTTTCCCCATCAGTTGAAAGGAGGAAATAAATCCTACAACTGTTTTTAATTTTACAAGAAAAAAAAATACATTTGACAGTCATTGCAGTACACAAAGATCAGAAAAACGTTCTGAATATTCAGTAAAAAAATGTATCCTTTCAATAATTAAGAAAAATGTCGTACAGTTTTTGTTAATTTTTCACAAAACGGATTTTTGGATTTATTTCCTTCATCCAACTACCTATTCAATTCAAAGTATAAATTAACGGTTGCAACTTCATGAATGAAATGCATCTGACGCCAAAACTTTGATTGGAATTGATGATCCATTAAGTTATGGGGATATCTGTGATAAAAGGAGACCATTATTGTTCGAATTTATCTTAATAGAACTTAAGATGAAAACAGATATCGAGGTCACTGAACCAGCAGAAAACAATGATTTCTATTTCTGTTCCAACATGTGAGGGGATAAACGCGCTAACCCCTTGTGGGTATGTAACCAACCCGACTTCTTTGTATTTTTGGTTGCAGCATTTCCAGTTCCAGTATTCGGCCCAGACACACAAATTGTTATTGAGCAGCATAGTAAAGTGAATCCATAAATGCTATTGTGCGACAATAATAATTATTGCACATTATATTATGCATGGAAATGAGATATTTGCCACGAAAAATTTGTGGTAATCTACGGTTTCAAAGGCTTGACCACTAGCGAGGAGAATTTTTTAACTAGCGTCGCGAAGGAAATGTACACGTACGTTGAAGAGTGATAAGAGGTACAACGAAAAAGACTGGGTCGAATATGTGTACTGTGGTCAATAAAATACTACCTGAAGTTCGTTTTGCCTTAGAATGGGAAGCATTCTAAAATTCTGATAAAAAAGTAAGGAATACTATATTGAAACTGTCCTAGCAGTAGAAATATAGAAACTAATACCCTGAAGGTTTTAGTGTATTAACAAATTACTCCAGTAACACATCAGTATCGGCCGACTTCAATAACGCTTGATTTGCGATTTCGATCGATGTGATTATCCAATATCTATCAATGTCGATTCACTTTTGCCGGTATTGTCGTTCGCTAATATTTTAGTAAACGGAATTGCGTATATTTTAGAGTATTTGAAGAGCAAGAAAACATGATTTTGATTACATAATATCTTCATTCCATTACGCGTCTTATTGCGAGTTGAAGATTTTATAGTTGAAATAGTTAAAAAAAAAATCTGACTTGTTTGCGACTGGATTCGAACATGTAACCTTGTGATTGGTTGTCTGTTGTTTTAACCACTCTGCTACGGAGTCATCCTAAAGGATACTACGTCGATTATGTACTTCATTATCTTAGGCATATTTTTATTACAGTATAACTTTACACAGGAAGCATGTAGAAGGTTTACGCATTTACTTTTGTATAACAGCTATTTTTTCATTACATAGACTTTCCCGAACACACACGACGTTCTTTGGAACGATATCGACCAGGGTCGATCGATACCACGCAATGACATTCCCATAGAGAGATAATTCTCTAAGTTTAATATTTTAACCTGCCAAGATTTTTGCACGTTTCCTGGTTGAAATACTACACGTTTCTTAAGCTTCAAGGATGACATTGAATGTCGAACACGCCAAAGTTGATAGATGTTTATTAGAACGACCCACCATGATCGATATCCGCATTATTGGCCCAGTATTAGGTCGATATTGAGCCAATATTCTTGGGCTGCTTGGCTAACCTTGACCTTTTGTTGTGGTATTTCTTGCTTAAAAACACATTTACTCACCTTTATGTTTGACAAATGATAAACAAATATCATCTTTTTACTACGGGAAACAACTATTTCTTATTTGTTACTTTCGTATCCGTTTTATTTTGTTTAGAGGTGATGATAATGTAATGAAAGTCGCACCTCAGTTCTATATACTCTCATCTACTATGTCTTGTATTATGGTACCACAAGAGCATATATCGATTTTGCCTGTTACATTTTTTGAATTTTCATAACTTTGTCCATAGCGGTTGACTCTACGGCGGGAGATTAAATTATTGGAAATTTAATCATCTTCCCTCGCTCAAGGTCTCTTATTTCGCATCTTAGCATTCAGTTTTTTTTCCTTTATATTTGTTAATAGGGAACAGACCTTCCTTCTCTTTCCCTCTTGACTTCAAATAAATCCATAAATGCACCTTTCAATATAAAATTTGTATATAAAATGTCACAACTTCTTATTTTCTTTAGTATTTGCAATACAATAATAACACATACCCACCCAGGTAGTCTTGTGGTTACGGTAGCGGATCTTGAATCTGCGCCGGATGGACTTGCGGGTTCAAGCCCCGATGATTAACCATAATAATTGAAGTTTTCTAGGGCTTTCCTCTGTTTCATCATGCAAATCTTATTATTGTACATAGACCTTCTCCTTTGTCCCGAAAAATGGTTACCGAGTAATCGCATCCCTAAGACGTGTGACGGACTTAGGTAATAGCTGCATGTCTGGCCCACAAACGCAAGCTTCCCACGCCTTCAAATACATTATTTTATACACATTCCGTCCATAAACATTGTCCATACAAGTTTCTTGGTAAACTCTTCTGTTGAGACAATTCTATCAAATTAGCGACGATTAACGATTCTCTAGGTATCTTCTCTGTATTACTGGATGATTGTTTTCAGTAGCCAACGCTTTCATCCAATATACATAGTTGTTGTTCCAAGAAGGGCGCTTACAAGTAAAGCTATAGGGAACTGTAGACACGCCGATTTCCTTGAAATTCCGGGAAAGTATAGTGCAAGTGAAAATATTTGCAGCCCCGTTTTCCGTTTTGGCCCATAAAACAATTCATACCTAGAGTTTTTAACCAATCTTCTAACCTGCAAATCACGAAAATGACAAAGTTCATGACTATATTAAAATTGTCATAACTTTGTCAATTTTCATAAGATTTGCACGATTTTTAAATTGAAGGGGAAACAATCCTCTATAATACTGACAAGTTTAATTTGTCGTTACAGTTTATAGGGAAACCTACTTTCCCATCGATTCGGTTATGCTGAAATAGCGTTTCCAAGTAATTCCCTAGCACCATACCCATATACTAAAATATAATATGGAAATGTCAATAAAAATGAAGTATTTTTATATGTACAATAAAGATGATGTATAATGTTAATTTAATGTGTCTTATTAGTAAAATTGGAAGTACTGTAAACAAATTTTGGTTTGATTACAATATGCGACTTGTGTTTGGAATATGAATTTACATGTAACTCTATTAACTAACATAGATTACGGAATACATATTCAGGTAAATAAATAAATACATACGTGCCGAATATCAAAGTATCAGTGTATGTACAATAAATAAGAATATAGTAATTTCTAAATCAGTATTTAGTGATAGTGTCTGTCACACGCGAATGTCAATTCCTATATTATATAATTCATCCAGAAACTGCTTTTATAGATTTAAAATGAACATTTTGAAATACAAAATAATAATGAAACAAGAATCAGTTTTTTATTCTAATTTAGTAAAACAGTCATTAGTTATATGTCAATATATCTTTTCAAAATATTATGTATTGACAATATAATATATTACCCATATATTAGTAATATATTGTCAATATATTGCCAATATATTTTAGTACGTGGGTATAGTACTACAGAATTACTTGGAAAAGCTATTTCACCATGACCGAATCGGTGGGGAAGTAGATTTCACTATAAACTGTAATGACAAATTAAACTTGTCAGTCTTATAGAGGATTGTTTCCCCTTCAATTTAAAAAGTCGTGCAAATCGGATGAAAATTGACAAAGTTATGACAATTTTAATATAGTCATGAACTTTGTCATTCTCGTGATTTGCAGGTGGGAAGATTGGTTAAAAACTCTAGGTGTGAATTGTTTTATGGTCCAAACGGAAAACGTGGCTGCAAATATTTTTACTTGCACTATACTTTCCCGGAATTTCAAGGAAATCGGCGCGTCTACAGTTCTCTAGGTTTACTTGTTAGATATGAAATGAACACGAAACTATTGAATTATCCATGCATGGTCTCAATCATGTATTTACCCTGGATCCCGGAAAGTAATCTTGGGATAAATTTTTGAGCAGAAAAATAAATGTATATTGATTGACGCTAATTTATATAGTTTATAGAGTTTTTTAAACTACTTTCACCCGCTTTTCTTTTTACGTTTTTTCTCTTTTATATGGCTTTCCTTGATGCGAATTTCAGTAATGATAAGAAAAGAAACTGAGCTAAACATCAATAGAACTGTACTCCGAATACTCCGTATTGTTGTTGAGTCGGAGTCATGTCGAACAATAAGTGACAGTTGCGTTGACCAAATTTTAATAAGGCGTCGAGGTCATACCAAACTTCTTGTGTATTTCTCTAAAGACTTGCCTCTCATTTATGGTGAAGATGAGGGTTAACAACTAGTAGATATCTCTTGAGAAGTGTTGTTTATTCGTAAGAAATATTAGATGAAGGCAAGTTGGTTCTATTTTAGGGACGACTGGAAGAGACTAAAATAATGTAGCCGCTAAACAACTCAATTGTTAAAGGAGTGATAATCAGTAGGTCAATTAGCAACCCGATATTTAATCTGAAAACCAGTTTTCACAAAAAGTTAAATCTCACGGCTTAAGTGATCCAAGTTCCTACTCCTTCTGTTATTTTTACGCTTTTTAAAAATACTGGACAAGTGAAGTTTTGGAAAGTGGTCCCCACAATATTTATAAATGTCTTTCAAACGCAAGTTGGAGAGGTTACTTATAGATGAGAAATTGAAAGCCAGATGTATAAGGTCCGCATTAACATTTCTCAGCTATATTGAACAATTTTAGAATTTCAAGTAGTTTATTTTATACACAATATCGGAATCGCTTTCCAAAATTTCGCTGTTCAGTATTTATAAAAATATGCGAATTAACCACAGAGAGTAGGTACTAAGTCATGTTAGGTACTTTTCATGTTACTTAATGCACGTATATACTATTCTTAGCGTATGATTTTACAAACCGAATTCTAATCCTCTGGTAGATTCAAATGCATTAAGAAGAGATAATATGGACAACTGATGGACAGAGACGTGATGAGACGACAACGAAGATAACTTCTTGAGGACAATAATTGACCCATAATGACTAGCTATTTAATCAACATACACTTATCACTATCCGAAATAAAAAGGCTAGTTAAGCCCTAGCTGAAGAAATCAAACGAACAATGCAGAGTAACCGATTAGGTTACTTTTTCTCAAAGTTTAAGTTAGAACACGATAATGCTAATATCTCCTAATTAGCTTAATAAACAATACAATCTATATATACTTCGACTTTGTAATTACAGTAGGTTGTCAATTCTGGATATCCAGGATTATTTAATGTAAAATGTTTCGTTCATAGGGGATGGAAGGTTTAATCAGTATTTTTATGAAACCAGAAAGAATAAAAATGTAAAACACTTGATACGTGTATAATCATTTGAAGTAATACAGGCTAAGAGCTAATGAAAGTAACATTTTTTTTGTTTTCTATTAATACTATTTCTGTATTTAATCTGATAGGTCTTCCAAAACAACTGATATCCACTACAAAGGGGTTAAGGGAAAGCTCCCACTTTCACGTAGCATTTAACGCAAATGAGTGTCTGTACGCTATTAACGAGTATTGATTCCAGAATATAAAGCGTTACACGATAATGTTATTATGGCTAGCAAACTGGCCTCTGATAATACCATCAACAACAGAACGCCCACATGCGGCTGCGGCCACTGCTTTGAATGAACAGCATTTGCTTTGGCATCTCACTGCACTTTAACTTTGATAATCTCAACGTTGGAAACATCAAAATTAAAAAGATCTCTATAGAAGAGCATTTGCTCTGCTTATCTATAAATACTGTTTTTATTATCACTAAACACAATCTAACTCTGGCTTAGAAATTATCAGTGGCTGAAAAGCTTTAACGTCAACCCCCTTCTTTTCCTGGAATAACTAAAAATAAACCAAAACAAAAATTGACTCTTCGTTTTCTCTGTGTGTGTGTGTTCAAAACGCAAGTGCAGAACATTTTGGCGTCAAGACTTAATCGGGTGAGTCGTGAATTATGTCTTTTTAAACGGGGCTGCAATGCACCAGAATCACTAAGCAAAAGCTGGTAATCTTTATTTATAGCCCATAATTATCACAACATTTCGTTTCATGATAACATGAAGGGAGGGGAGGGTGGCGTTGAAAATAATATTTTCTCTGAAATATGATCTAGTTACGATTTATATGGAGAGAAGAGTTTAGAAACAGACTCACAACAATAAATTGAGCTCCATAGATATGATCTCTGTTTATTTTCAATATTTTCCTGCTCAGCAAACATGGAAAGACAAATGCATACATTAATTTTATATTTAACTTTACAAAAGTTATTCTTCAATATGTCCGGCTGGCGTGTAATGAAGTTTGATCAAAAAGTTCGCAGCAAGCCACTACTTACATGATAAATATGTTAAGTACAATGTGTTTGGTAAATTTCAGATTTTCATTACCCCAACTTAAAACAGAAAATGCTTATTTTATAGAATGTACCACTATCAATAATCCTCCTGAATTTGTTTTATTTCTATATATTTCTTGTTCAAAGTTCACAAATAACATTCTATAG
>JAGDQP010069257.1:0-10911 GCA_022664845.1 Lepisma saccharinum
TTTAATGCTTTTGCCAATTGCTGTTGCGTTTGCGTTGGGTCATCCTCCAATAACACCCGCAATTGCTCGTTTTCGCACTTTTGTGGTCTACCAGAGCGCGCACTGTCTTTCATATTGAAATCACCACTTTTAAATTGTCGAAATCATGTCTCACATGTTCTAATCGATGGAGCGTGTTCACCATATGTTTCTACCAGCACACGATGACTTTCAACATCTTTTTTTTTGGTTAAATAAGAAAAGCAATGCGTGCCGCAAATGTTATTTTTCAGGCACAAACTTCGACATGATCACTGAACGATAAAACAAAGACGCTAGTGCTTGGCGGACTCAACTTGTTTGTGTTTGTAGTTTAATGTCAGACGAACAAAATGACGTATGTGTCAAATGAATACGCTGCGTACTTTTCGCTGGCACCATCTCTTAGGTAAACCGGACACTACTTATGCATACACCTGGCACTATTGTAATATAGGTAATTTTACACGCAACATCAGTATTAAAAAATTCGTAGCTCTGACATGGTACATTCGCAAGGTGTCTGACGTATATTGGTTTAATATTGAACAAAATGTGAAGTTCTGATGGTTTCAGTGTGTATTGTACTAATTTTAGTGACCCATAGCAGTAGTTTATATATTTATAAGTTTTCATAAATCAGGGATTCCATCGTAACAAATGTTAGGCTCGGATACACTCAAACATAAATAAACATCACTAATGAAGAAGTAATTTGAATTATGACACCACTGTTACTAAGAACGTATCCGTATTTAGTTTTTGACAAGCGGTTTTGTGAGCGAGTCTTGCTCGATAACATGGCTATGGACCTCGAAAGCCGTAATGCGATCATGAATCTTCACATACTTATCCATAATCCGCTCAGTGCTCGAATGTTCAACAACATGATTAAATACGCCTGAAAATAAGGTTCTTTCTCCGTTAACTGTAATTTCTTTGCTGCTTGATAATGTTCTCTGGAAAACTGTAGTTTTGAGTTGCAAAACTCCCAACTGCACAAATAAATCATTCATCCAGAATGTGCTTACTGGTGTGTGTGTATATTTATGCTTACAGGATTAGTTCAATACTCATAAACATGTATATATACCGCTTTGTAGCTCGGACTACCATAAACACAGTGTGGATCAGAACCGTCCGTCTTATTCAATATTTTACCAATCTCTGTCAGCGAATGGACCTTGAGCAAGTAACACCCGTAATGCCTGCTTTTAGGTCCCTTGGTAATAAAGCTATAGTAAACAAAAACAATAAAAACATTTTAAAGGCATACTTAAAACAATTTGTACTAAGCAGTAAAAAATAATTTTGTTTAAGCATGACTAAAAAGAAAACATGTGGCGCGGTCTCAGATACAGTTACTTTATACATTTTTTAATTGTCGTGCCCCATGCTTTTCTTTTTATTCATGCATAAACATTTTTATATTGTTTAGTACGAATGGTTTAAGAAAATTATGTCTTTCGAAAGTTTTTAAAATTATTTTTTAAAGTTATTTCGATGTTCATGTGACCCAAATCCTAGTGTTCCGTAACCAGTTAAACGACATATCGTTGCAGAACAGTCCCCTATTTACTTTAGGGTAAAGAAGTCCATATTAAAAAGGAAAATTAAAATATGCTTTCAAAATATATAAATGTATTGAAATATATGAAACTAACAATGGAATATTGTATTGTCACTTGACTTACGTTGCTGTGCAAAATTTCATCATTGTATCACATCGAGAAATGAGTTAAATTAACGTTGCAAGATTTGATGACACCATGAACCATTGTAAACTAAAGGAAAGAATGCTAAAAAGACCTTTTGTTCCCGCCAATGGTGTCCGTTCGTATCCAGAAATTAAATCTTAGGGATACAAGGTGTATAGATATTCGTGAGGTGTCATTGGAAATGTCAGAGCCGAAGGAACCATCATCTTATTTGTGCAGTAGTTCATTTTAGCTAACATTAAAAAAAAAGTACTTTTTCAAATTGCTTCCATTCAGTTTGACCCAGCTGTGCCAAAGTTGACATAAGTTGTTTGGCACAATAGAAAAACAGTGAAGTCGCTGCGTCTCCAACCAACTCACTTGCTAGTGCTGTCAACTGAGGGGTCATTTAGGGGGACAATCCCCTCCCCAACCGAGTCTGAGAATATAAACGAACTAAAATGTAAAAAAAAAAAAAAGTTTGAAAATATAATTTAAACCATCATAAAAACACAGAATTAAAATTAAATTAAAGAAAAAAACTATTTTTATTTCAATTTCGATTTTTGTAGGAGTTCGGAACCAAATTTTTAACTAAACCAACTACTTGTTATGTGCTAAATTTTTAATTGAGTGTTATAGTAATTAATTTGGCGCCGAACTCATACAAAAAAATGAGTATGTTGTTTTTACTTATAGTGCGTTTTTAAATCGGGCGTTTATCTTGGTCTTCTGTAAAGAAGTTTATATCTATATACTTTTTTCCTTTCATATCAGTACTGCTCAAGAATAATTCTGTATTACTTCTGCATAGAGTTACAATTAGACCGCGGACAAACCCTGTCCAACTTTGATTAGACTTAAGAGTGATTGTCAAAGAGTGTGCACAGGCATACTAATATGTCGTGAAATTCATTGCCTGTTAGAACACAAGTATTGTGATTAAAATGTTAAAATAAAGCAAGAGTGAAGTAGAAATTGAATATCATTAAGAATGTTATATAGTAATACATTGTAAGTAAAAAGTAGAAATTGCTAAATTATTGAGTCAATATTTCCTCTTTATAATTAAATACCGGTTTGTTTATTTTGGAACTTCGTCTGGCATTGACATGAAGCTCAGAATTCCCGAAACTATCATCGTTCGTATTCCAGTTCGATTTCTTAATTTTATGGCATGATCTTCCCTTAGCGTGATTACATATCGTAATCATTTGACAATTCGTCGTATCTCCCATAAGTACGAATTTTGCATCCTCTAATGAAATTAGATGGATTTAGTGATTTTTTTGGTATTTTTCTTAAGCAATTTTTTTTGTAACAAGTTCTGGTGATTTTTAGTTTATGTATCTGCTAGTGTGATTTTGAAATGTAAGATGTTTAATACTTGTTTGTGATTAGACGATTTGTGCGCCAATCATGTATCTCTCGAGTCTGGGAGCGGGACGACTGAAACATGTGTTTCAATTCGTCACTATAAGGTGTGTAATGCATCTGTTGTATATCCATAGTTAAGTTTAACGTGTATGTCGGAACTTGAGCTGGATGTGTGAGGAGATAGCCATATATTTAGAGGATTTCAATTTCAAGTGTGAAGGATGTCGGAGAACTTACTTCATTAGTATTTGGTTGATTATTGAAGTTTTCCTGCACCTCCATTTCTTGAAACGCCTGTGTAAACAGATTGGAAACTCAGTTAGGAAACTCACACGTTAGGCCACGATCCGGACGTCAGGTATTGTGTATGTTATTTTGATTCGATTGTGTGTTTTGAGTAGAAACTACCTGTATTTTTTATTCAGTGTGTATTGGTATTCTTTTCGTGAAGTATATTTTTGAGAATTATGGTTTAATAAAAAGTACAATTAATTTGGGAGCAAGACGTGCTACCCGTTGAATTATTAATTTTGGGGCAACTCGTGCTACCCGTTGATCTATTTTATTTTTCGCTATATATATACATATATATTTTTATTCATGCACTTGTATTATATTTGTAGCAAAATCAAACACATGTCCATTTTACAATAAATTTGTAGAAAATATATCTTTTGTCTCGGCTCCATTATTGATCTACAGTATTCAAGGTCACCCTTCAATGTATTTGTGTGCTTTCTCTCACTTAATCAACAGGTTGCGTATTAAGCAGTTTTAAAAGAGATATTCATTTGTTCGACGCGATCTTGGAATTTTTTAATGCTAATGCGGCTTCTGTGGTTGAGTGGGTGTAATCCGGAAACCTGGGCCTCAATAGGAAGCCCAATAAAAACATTACAATCCCTCTTATTGAAGCCAATTGATGTACGTATAAGTTTTTGTTCTATGCGGTTTCTAGCTTATTTCTTGTTAGTGTTTCTTGGTTCAGAGTCCTGCTGTGTGAAGTTATAAATCTGGGACGTTTTATGGTTGGTTAGTGTCTACACGTCTCAAGTGCTTGACAGCACCAATCTGACTGTAGTCTGATGTTTCTTATTGTTAATAGCATTTTTGTGATCGTATAAGTATTCGTACTTAGTGCTTTGTTTGTTGTTCAATTGTTGTTAATGTCTAAAGTAAGTTATTCGACTTTTAAGGACACTATAGTTTTTTTGTAGAATGATTTACAAACCTCGTTTCATGAACCTCTACGAGGATTGAGCCTGTGACCTTGCGTATAACAGAGAAGCGTGATTGTCACTTGTCTAACAACAACTTCTGATTTTTCTGAAAATGTGTGGTGGCCTTAGGGGAGACCACAATTCATGATAAGAAATAGAGTGTGACAAGACAAATGAAGTGTTCCATAAGTCCACAATTTAGTGTTGTCACTGGATTAAAATTTGGATTATACTGTATTATAAAATTAACATTAATTTCTGCTATTTCTATCTTAATATATACAGTATATTCGTCAATAAGTACATTAAATCTACATACACATTTTGTATTTTACGTTTTTCTTTTATTTTCATGTAGGGGCCTATCAAAATCAGATTGGCCTAAAATAGGGCTATTTCTTGTTGCAAGCTATGCACGAAGATGGGAAAGTAATCGCTACTAAACCAAAATTTCTAGCTGTAATGCGGTCACAGCATTTTCCACTCAAGTGCTTTTAAAACTTCCTTGAATCACATCACTATAATGTTGTGTGGATGTATTGTAATAGGTCACGGGGCATCACTTTATTTCATGAATTCTATGACAAATATAGCGATGTATAATTTGTGGTATGTATCCTCACGATCCTGTTGAGATATATTTTTTCTATCGCATTGGTAAGATAGAAACTTTATGTTACATCAATGTATTGACTTTTATATGTCGAAAGCTGTCTTTCCATATTTTCTTAGTTTCTTATTAATGACTTTTGAAATTAAAACAAGTGCTTAAACCACTATATTGAATGGAAAAGTCTTCTGAAATTCTCCTTTGTGTTCCTTAATTTTACTTTCCCTTGAATATCTTATATAAACTAATATTTCCCATGACTCTCAATTGTAAGAAAAGAAGAATGACACATTTTAACAGAGTATATATAGTATTACTCTAAACGTCAATCGGTCTGAAATCGCCATTAGTAACACAAACTAAACTAGCTGTATTAAGATGATTTCACTTATACCTCTTTACTTCTACAGAAGAGGAAATCATGCTGAAAGTGCAATAGTCACGTGTCTTGTTAGAAAAAAACAGCAAAATTGTCTTAAATAGTAGTTGATGGTATATCGATATTCTGCAAACCCAATACTGAGGTCAAACCACTTTGTAGCACAGTTTGTCACGCGAGAAGTTGATAAGTATCTAAAAGCCGAATAATGTGTATACACAAATACCTTCTTTTAATGACTGCTGAACTAAAAGTTACGGAAATTCGTAGAAATGGTATATTATTTTATAGCTTAGTAAAATAAGGAATTGTTTTGCAGAAATGTGTTTTCTTTCTTATATATTGACTGATCCATAGATGTCTAAAGACTACACACAAATTCAATTTAATTTCTATTTGTTCTTTTTACATAGTTACAAGACATTTATTACGTGCTAAGGAGAAAAAAATCTACAAAATAACAATAATGGTTCATAAAGATACATTTTCCAATACTAAACATTTTATTTCGTGTGATAGATGAAATTTTTTCTCAAGCTTTTTCAACCACAATGCCTATTATTTCAATTTATTTATGTTGACATTTTAGATCTGCCGCTCTGTGACTTTGGGAATTTACCAAACAGATAGCTTGACAATCAATCTGCGTTTTACTATAAAGATATATTTCCTTTAGTATATTAGAAATATCGTTGTAGAGATAGTGAACAGCAAAAGGTTTATTTTATTGAGAATGTAACTATAGTTCTCAATTTGAAGCTAAGTATTTATATGTTTGTTCGGAAGTAACTTTTTTTTAATTAGATTCGAATTTTGACATTTTAACCGCAGAGATGACAAACCCGCAGATTATATGTTATTTGGGTCGGTGATGCCGAATTTGAAAACAACTTCTTTCTACCTATTATTGCTTCCAAGATATAGCGGTTTGAATTTGTCGAATCTTGATATTTTACACGCAAAATTGAAAAACGCGCAGATTATATATTATTTGGCTCGGTGATGGCGAATGTGACATTTGCTTCTCTCTACCTACCCTTTACAAAATATGCCGGTTTCTTCGGTCCAAGAACTATGAAACACGTAAATTATACGTTATTCGGGTCGGTGATGTTTGCTTTTTCCCAACATAACAGAGATTACACAGAGCTTCCACTGTAAGTAAACTTGTCTTGCGCCGAATGCACAAAACCTTGAATGCGTCTAGCTGTCACCAGGCTGCAGGAAAGCCGGCCAATTGTAATAATTACTTTATTCACAACTATGCAAGACTCGCAGAACTCATAATATTTTCTTTGTTCTTTGACGACAAGTACACGTTCGGTACAGCCTCTCAGAGCTATTTTATAGATCATACAGAAAATTACAGACCGACATGGTGTTGGAGGAGATATTAAATGTGAAATTCCACGCTATTTCCTCAGATTGTACTTTAATGGAAGTACAACAGGTAGACCTGCCCCAATGATAATAATGTCGGAGAACATTGCTTGCACTGGCACTGCACTACCACGATATGGTAGTTCGGCCCCAGAACTATCAAAGCCTCAAATTATGTTATTCGATGTGGTGGTTGAGAAGGCCTGTAGTGAATAAAACACCTTGAATGCGTCTATTACCAGGGCTGCAGCATAAAGTGACTAGAAAAATTGTACAAAATATGGAATTTAGCCAACAAACAAGACATACAAATACTTAAGTAGAATTTACCCTAATATTAAATGTTTGTTGCTTTGAATGGCTAAATAAAACATACGAAACGTGTGTGAGACGTCTTCCGACCCATGTTTTGGGAATAGTTGGTGTTTTTTGTCATCAAAGTACTACTTCGGAGGGTCATATTTAGCATATAATTCAGGTAGAAAATAGTCTTTCAACTGTAATGTATCGTAGAAAAGAATCAATGGAGAATTTATAGAGTAAAAAAGTGACAAATGTGAATACGCCGCCTCGTAAGCAGAAAGTTGGTGTTTGTTATTGGGAGGAAGAGAAGTGACATTGTTTACGTAGAAAGCCCGTATTTGGTGAAAGACATCAGAACATAATTTTTGCGGTGTCATTGAAATTTGAGAATAGTTGAATAATGCCATGTTAGAGAGAGCTTGCTCGGGAATGTACTTGAATAAGTGTATATTAAATGGAAAATTAAGGTTAACTGACTAAATGTCTGTAGTTCACGCTTTGCGACCACAAGGAGTCAATATTTAAGTATTTGTAGCATACATTTCAAGGAAAAAAGGACAAATTTACATAATCCCGACTGAAGGGTGAAAACTGACATTTGAAATTCAGTATACAAGTTTCGGTATAGAAAGACACGCAGTGTTTGAAATACTTTGAATGAAACGAAAGCTAGAAAGGCTACTTGAAAAACAAACTAACAAAATGTGGTCTATAGGAACGCTTGAATTGTTTTGCACCCCATAATTTCATTTATACTACATTGATTAATAAATTAGTACATGTATTTTTTTTAAACTAGCTGCAATTCATTTTTATAGTATTTGTGCATGTATGCTTTCATTGTTAGAATACTCTACAACTGCTTGTCGGCTGATGACATTACCTAGTTTTTATAGCCATACTTACGCAGTTCCAAAACCAGCTTAGTCACTGGTATAGGTAGGATACGAACTGTTCAAGGAGAAAGTCCTCAGAGATTAAACTGCAAAAGGCATATCTGAGTTAGCCATGACATGTGGGGTCCATAAAAAAACCTGTCCTCCTCTCACAAGATCGCAGATATTGCCACACCAGGTAATAATTGGTTGACGAAGGCAATAAATATAAAGAGAGATAGAGAGAGGCAATCAACGAATTTCTGTCGGATTTCACATGCTCGAACCGTACATATCTCCCACGCCGTTCGTTCAAAAGTGAGATAGGTAAGAACAAGGCTACGTGAAGGCTTCTTGCACACTTTCCAACAAGTTTCCGATTTGTCTGACATATATTTTGTCGGACGGTTGAAAGTAACGAAATTCGAATAATATGCATTTGTTTCTGGTATTATGATGTATTCGACGTTCGAATATTCGTAAATTTGTAGCACTATGCAAGACATTTATTTTCCTTAAATCAAAACGTGGTCAGCAAGCAAGCCTTTAAAAGTTCTTTTGAACCTCCTTTAAAAAAAATGATGCTTATTATAACTTGATCAATTCTTAGCGATACATCACAATTGCCACCTTTCAATACTAGAAAATTTAAAGGAAGGATATAGCCTAATTGCATACAATTGGTAAGGTAATACAATTAACTATAATAAACGTTATGAGTGCCCTCCATTGGCCATCGTATAATGGAGAAAATATTCGGACCACAGATTAAATTGAATTAACATCAATTCTATTTTATGGTAATTTTTGCCTTCACTTGCCTGATAAAAATATTATCCCGCCTACCAAGTTTCGCTTTATAATATTTGAGAGTTGCAAACGCAATTGCTCGCAGAGTTTTCAAACGAATTGGTAAATGATCCCATGCTTTTGTAAATAGAACCTAAAGACAGTTGAAATGACGTGTCACTTGACTCATATTGCCATTTAAGAAAATATAACTTTTTGCGACTAGACCACAATAAAATGGGATAGCTTGCAATGATTGACTACGAAGACGCAGTCCTCCTTAAATTAAAAGGGATATGTGTCGGGATTCCTCCTGGAAATCAATTTGTTACGAAATTAACAAGATAGGAACTTTCCTTTGGGTCACCCTGTATTTATATAATATTCACAGTTGGCAGGGATCAAAGCAATCAATCAACACACAAACTTCATCAATACATTTAATTTATATTATATTCAGCGCATCCTTTTATATAATAGTGAATAGGAAATGCATAATTCAGTACATATGTATGAAGTGTTGCCTACCTTTCAGGCGTTCAGAGCAAAATTTCGAAAATGTTGAACTCCTGTAACTCGAGTACCGCGAATCTCCGAAAGATAGTACTACAGGAGTGTTCATTTGAACTCAAATCGTCAAAACACTGGGAAAGTTTCATGCAGATTCTCTTGTCCCAATCGAGACAGTTTTCTTGTGAGATCAATTGGGGAAGGGGGAGACAAACAATCAAACATACCATGTGAAATTACATAGGAAAAATGGAGAAAACTAAGTAAATGAAAAGGACCTTTCAGTTTTAAAATCAAAGTAATAATTTTCTGCACCGTTTGAGATCGTGACGAATCCAACGTTGTATGGCTCAACTCTGTCGGACATTTAGTTGCTCGAGATCTACGGGGGGAGAGATAAACAGATAGAACAAACCCTTTATCTTCCCTTATTCACTGACGTTCATACGGGTATGCTAATATATAATAAAAGTATGGTTCTTCAACAACAAATTGTAGGTTTTCTACAACTTACAACATGAGTACTCTAGTATTTCTCAATCTCCAGCGTTATCAGCGCTTATCCCATAGCAAAGAAGAAAAATAAACTGGAAGCAGTAACCATATGGATTCCATCCGAGTTTTCGAGTTGGTTTATTGCTTTTTGAATTTCAATTTTTCTTTGAATTTTAATTTCATTCGTGGCATTTAGGCTACTATGGCTCAGTTTGTTAGTTTATTGGTAATTGTTAAGTAGATAATTTCTGTGGACGAATACGATAGATCCAGAGAAAAAGAAAAGCAAACATTATTGTTCTTAATGCTCATGGCTCCATTTAAAGAAATGGGTTAGATTTTATTGTAGTTAAGCTTAAATGTTGTAATTATGTCCTGAAAGGACTTCAGCATTTTAATACCGGTGTATTGTGTAGAGGTTAATTTGTAAACAAGAAAGTGAATGTTATCTAGTCGTTTGAAGGTGTAAATATATCATAATTATGACCATGAATTGTTTTCATAATATGTGTAAATATTGTAGCAGTGATGAATATTAAAGATTGGTTTCCCTACAAGTTTATAGGCTTAACAGATATCACAACCTATGGATCAAGTTAAGCATACAAGCAAACTAGCATTGAACTAGCATAACCTTACCTAACAGAAATGACTTGGTTGATCTGACACTATTGTTCAGTTGTTCATGTATTGTTCAGTTGATAATAATTAAAATAATCAAAAAAGGTTTGTTCTTCTGTTCTTCTTCAAACATTTCATAAAAGCGTTCATGTTCCTCTTCACATTTTTGTTGAGTTTATTTTAAGGCCTCAGGCCGTATGGGTGATTATGGGATAAACTGGTGGAATGAAGAAAGTGGGAGGAAACGATAGCACTACGAGAAAACCCACGCACACGGTGTTTGTCCACCACAATGTTCACATGGCATGAGCAGGGATCGATCCGACGACCCCTAGCACCAGAGGTGAGCGCTTTACCAACTGAGCCACCTTTCACATTTTTGTTAGATTCCATTTCAAAATAATAATATATGCTCAATTACGGCAAAAAATAAGTCATAATAGAAACTGGAAGGATAAATGCTCAAATGGCAATAGCTATCAGAGCAAGAACGAAATATAACGTTGAAACAAATCAATGTTCAACTGTCAAAAACATATTTTGGAATCAATGAGTACTATGATAAAATGTTTGTAAAATCCCGTTGATATTATTATTATGAAAAAATAAAAGTAAAACATGAGAAGTTAAGTAAAAA
>JAGDQP010069258.1:0-10911 GCA_022664845.1 Lepisma saccharinum
ATCTTAAAATAGTGACCATACGAATGTGGAGGTTAGGTAAGGTTAGGTGCGGTCATGTATCTTTACAAAATATATTTTTATATGTTCACATCTATTAAATAATTTATGAAAAATGCAAAGAAGGAATTATTAATATTAATAATTCCTTCTTTGCATTTTTCGTAAATTATCTTAAATTACTGATCATATGAACGTGGAGGTTAGGTAAGGTTAGGTGCGGTAATGTATCTTTACAAAATATATTTTGACACATATTCACACTTACCTTCAGCACACGGGCGTGTTAACTTCCAATTTCCATTAGAATGCCGTGTACAATTGTTTCGGGGCCTTTTACTTTCCTTACATAAAAACCCCACTACATAACCTTTAAAAATGTACTTTCGCATGACATTTCTATACCATTCAATAACACTAACGCAAGAAATGTCATAACCATAACAAAGACGCGCCATTTCAACACTGCCTTACTGCCTTCCGCCACAACATGCAGTGCGTCCTAAAACATCTTTAAAACACACCACAACAATATTATTATTCACTTATAATGTTTTCCACATTACTATTTTGCTCCCAATTACTCACAAACATCACACAATTATATCAATTCATCCTGTAAATTTCTAAAAATTGGTGCGTCACTACTATAGTTAACCCGAATACGTTGTTCCCTTATATTTGTAAGTTTCTTATATTTATCAATGGTGTACCGTTTGATTCTAAATAGAAAAATCTACGTCGGATTATGTCTGAAAAAAAAAAAAACAGCTGCGAAGGAACCAGGTACATATGTAACTTCACTGAAAATATTACTACACAGGAGGTAGACCATGGTTCTGTTGGGTTCATCAGGAAAATTTGTTTTCTTATGGAAAATATCTCTCCGAGCTTCTATACTTTCATCTCTACTGGACTATACACTGCACATAAGAAACATCGGACACGACAAAAGAAATATTCATCCGAGTTATGTGATGCAAGTGTTAACTGCCAGTGCTGACCAAGTCAACGTTATTGTTAAGGATTCCGAGCTGCTTTGGCAAAATTCAATGCGCTGTAAGATACTACTGAGCTGTAAGATACAAAGGGCCAGTCCTGGCTCGGAAAACAAATTCATACACTTGTTTATTTGAATTTGGTTTCATTCTTGACCCAGACATCTGATATCGCTTTTTAAACTAAGCCAACGTAACGTTAAATACACTAGCCAAATATAAGCCTAGCCTTCGATTCCTGACGCGAACAGAAAACACCACCCGAAATGCAAAATGGTACTGGCATATTTCATAAATGATGAATTTCATGATTACAATATTCTCCTCCACATTTAAAAATGTATTAAATACAATGGAGGTAGGAGTATGCACAATATATTATTTATGAAACAAGGAGATGAACAATGAATGTTTGAAACTATAAGTTACGGCACATTCACTTTTAAGCGCTGACAGTGAGAGAGAATAAATGAGTTTAACATGCAGTCAGTCTATGCAGACTAACCCTTGTTGGGTTCAGGAACAGCTCAGAAAAATTACACTATAAAATCCTTAGTTCTTTCGAAGTACTCAGCCACCTCAAAGGAAGGATAACTTGGAAACGGGGAATAAACTGTTTAAAAAGCATACATGGTTGTGTGTGTGTGCGAAGCCTTATAAATTAGAAGAAACCGCAGTGCACGGTAAGATATTTTAAAAAGTCCACATGAGGAAAAATCCTTCAATTTGTGTGCTGAAGCTCAGATGTGACGTTTTAAATGTTTCCAAGTTCCGCAAGTGAGGAAATAATCGCTTACAAGTTCTGTGGCATTTCCGCAAGTTTTAATCCAATAGCGTTGCAGGAACGGAATCTACTCCGCTACCAACATACATTTGTTTAAATTCAGTTCTGGTTTCTTAGTGTATATAACAACTGTCATGTACCTGGTTTTCTGCCGTGTAATGTTAGTCTATGTAAATTTTAGAACAAAAAGGAATGTTGTGCTTAATTTTAATAATGTGCTGCGACAGGCTTGATGCTCTATACTCTTTGTTAGTGCCCTTTTCCACGTTGTCCTTCCCTTGAGCAAGAAGACTGTGCGTTTTTCGAAAAAAATTAAGGATCTCACAGTCTAATTTCTTTGGAGGTGTTCCAGGATCCAACTCGAGTACGAAAACATAATAAAAAAAAAAATCTCCCCATACAGTACAATTAAAAATTAGTGGTGTCACCATCTACTAATAAACTTGTCTATTTAAGGATAATCTAAAGTAACGATCTTCAACAAAAGATGGCAGCACTATCTCCGAATATGTCTAATGTATTTTTATCGTTGCACGAAATTTTCTTGCTGCTCCTATAAATTCAAGCCTAGAGAGTTCAAACTTTCAGGGAAGAAAGTTCATAACCAGTTCAAGAGCATGATCGATGCAGATTTTTTAATCAAAATTTCGTGCAACGATAAGAATACATTAGACATATACGGAGATAGTGCTGCCACCTTTTGTTGGCGATCGTTGCTTTAGATCATCCTTAATATGTTGCTTTTTAAAAACATGGACCAAATTGCTCGTCAGCAATATGCACGGTAGTAACTAGTGTACAGAGGAAATTGACCCTCCTGGCAAGTTGTCTTCACGAAAACACTAAAAGCTGAAAATTTGAAGATATAAGGAAGAAAATCCAAGACATAAAAACGATGGTTCGTCTTAATGTGGGACAAAACATTAAACCAACTGAAAGTCAATGGACAAGTTTGGCTTATGTATACCCTATTAGACTTGCAGTGTTCTGTTTTAAAGGCAGGGAAAACAGGACATTATAACGAAAAACTAGAAAAAGTAAGGTACATGTTAAAAGCACAAATGTAAACTTTTTTCTAGTAATTTTAATTTCTCATGTATTGTCTTCTTAACTTACGAGTACGTTAGACCAAAAAAAAGGCGAATCGAATTTTAAAAATATAAAGTTTTCATATTTGGTATGAAGACTCCCGATGGAGTAAGGAATCAAGATTCGAAGAGTTTCCACTCCCGTTGGGCGCAATCCCCCTTTCATCTCCCATTCCCGTTTTTGGGGAAAAAATTATTGCCCTAGTTTTTCGGGTTTTTCACTTAAACCGGACGAAAAAATGAAGACGACCAAAAACAAACATCAGAAAATTCTGCGTAAAACATGTGTTATTGATTATTTAGCTAATTCCCACCCAATCTCACAAACTACGTTTGAACGTCAGGATAGCTTGGAGCTCGCGCGGCGTTTCACGACGAATAACTCGGAATCGGCTGGTTTTGCGAGATAAATGAATCTCATGAACACTGTGAAGCGGAATATGTTCTACAGGATATTGCGATTTCATTATAAACTATTATTTCCGAAAAGCGGGATTAAGCGGATTTCTGAGACCTTTCAGATTTATTGTCAAATAAAGCTGTGAGCAATAGTACGTGCTAATCAAATACAGGAATTCTTCGTTGAGGACCCTGACAAAGAATAACTGCACCGAATTCTCGCAACTTCCACCGACTTTCGATGCACAGAAAATGACTCTACGATCAAGAAATTAAAACTTCAGTTATCGGAGCACATCAGTAAGTTGCTAGAGACAGGAAAAACAACTTAATTATGGTTGCATTACCATAAGCTCTTTGCTATTGCTATGAATTTTATTCAAGCAGAGCGAATGGGAAGTTGGGAGTTTCATTTTGATTGAGAGAAATACATGCTGCCAATTTTTCATGCAAGTGGACATATCTCACACGCGAAATTTTTTTTTTTATTTATTTATTTATTTATTACGAGCCGCCTATCACGTATGCGAAGATATCAAGGAATTCTGTCAGAATGAAACAAAAGGGAGCAATCAATATATCCAACTACGAGATGCAATCGTTGAAATGGACAAGATGATTGCAGAAAATTCATACTCGGGTTAAAACAGCATTTCTCGTTCATAAGGACTAGCCTGAGATTAGATGCATGTTTAGAAACTTGAAGCTAGAACAATTGAATATGGCGAAGTCAATCTCCTGAACAATTAATTTCGTCAAAATTAAAGATGAAGTTATTTAGATTGACATTACAAAGGATTGTCTGTACTGTGCACTCAGCAAAAGATTTGGAATGGTGTTTTACGTTTGCACTTGCTTCGATTCCTCTTTCCTTAGTCGACGAAAAAAAAGGCTTAAGGAGAAAAACAAAGAAACCATCACTGTAAGAAATTTTCAATTCAGTTCCAGAACCACCTATTGATTTTTACGACTGGAAATTCATTGTTTGAGGAGGTAACTTAATTCAACGTATGGCAAAGCCGAAAGAGGGTACATTTGAAGACAAACTTCTTGCGTTAACTTTGTTCATAAACATTATGGTTGAAGAGTGACTTTTGTGTTTGATGGCTACACTAAAAATGCTAACAGTACACAAAGCATCGAATAAGAGCAAAGAACTTTAAAACCAACTTCACCTGAACTTATTTTCAATGAAAAGACGCAGGCGAATGACCCGCAAAAAAAAAATGAAACTCTCTCGCCAGTAGGGTGGCCATTAGAGGATAGTTAAAAGATCGGACACTTTGACAAGCTAAATAAAATAAAAATGGAAGATAATGTGGCACGAACTACTGTTTTTCTTTTAATTAACCATACCAGGTGTGTAAATATGAAACAGGAATTTGTGTATAGACGGCGTTAGCTGTCACTGTGGTTACCGTAAAACAGCGTCCTTGGCGCCACTTGCTTGTTTTCACTGCTGATAACGATTTGCAACTCACAACCAGATAAGTTTCATGTCATAGTGTAACGTTAAATAGCGTTGAACATGGCGTAATTTGTACTACAAACTACGATGTGCGGACAGCATTGATCTTTTGTTACCATTTGAAGAAAACTGACGCAGAACCGCATCGCATGCTTGTCGAAGCTTACGGTGATGCTCTTGGTAAGTCAAAGTGCTATGCGTGGTTTAAACAATTTAAAAGTGGCGATTTTGATGTGAGAAACGAAGAACGTGGAAGACCACCGAAAAAGTTTGCAGACAGCGAATTGCAAACTTTGTTGGATGAGGATGACGCTTAAACGCAACAACAACTCGCGGATCAATTAAATGTGACACGAGAAACAGTTTCCATACGTTTAAAAGCCATTGCCAAAATTCAGAAGCTGGGAAAATGGGTTCCACATGCATTGACTGAACGACAGCAGGAAAACCGAAAAACCACTTGCGAAATTCTGCTCGCCAGGTACAGAAGGAAATCATTTCTCCATCGAATTGTGACTGGTGACGAAAAGTGGATCTATTTCGAGAATCCTAAGCGTAAAAGATCATGGGTAACTCCAGGAGAACCGGCGACATCGACTGCAAGACCAAATCGCTATGGACGGAAGACAATGCTTTGTGTTTTGTGGGATCAGAAGGGAGTGATCTATTATGAACTGCTGAAACCTGGTGAAACCGTTAATACCCAACGTTACCGACAACAAATGATCGATTTGCATCAAGCTTCGCGTGAAAAACGACCAGAATATGACTAAAGACAACATAAAGTGATTGTGCTTCATGATAATGCACCCTTCCACACAGCAAAACCGGTCAAGGAAACGATTTCGACGTTTGGCTGGGAAATCCTTCCGCATGTGGCTTACTCACCAGACTTGACGCCTTCCGATTTTCACTTATTTGCATCCATGGGACACGCACTTGCTGACCAGCGCTTCACATCTTACGAAAATGTATGAAAATGGCTTGATGACTGGTTTGCAGTACAAAAGGCACAATTTCTTTGGTCTGGCATCCACACATTGCCGGAACGATGACAGAAATGTATTGCTAGCGATGGCCAATACTTCGAATAAAATAGTTCTTAGCATTGTCATCCAATCACTGTGTCTTTTCTGCATATAAATTCCGGTTTCACATTTACGCACCTGGTACATTTCGTTATGACTGTTAAACGATAAATACACTGAGGTAAGAAATACGTATAAAATACAAAAAGTAATTGGAAGCGCAATTAATACTAACCATCAGAGTAATGAAGTTACGTTTCCAAATAGCTTATAACAAGACCATCAGCAACAATGATTCACTACAGTTACTAATTTACGTTGCTAGTGAAATTCTACAAAATGTACCCTAAATTAAACTGTTCACGTTTTTGTTGATTTCACAGGCCCTTCTCGAGCCGTTTTTACTACAAGTTTGTTCTACAGGAAGGCTTGAAAAATGTCACTGCACGATCCACTCTCACTCTTATATTGTAAGTTAAAACAAAGTTGCAACTCGGACTTGAAAATATAGGGATTTTCTTGCTAGATTTAGATTTTTTTTTTTTTTTGGAAAGCAATTTAGCCGCCAAAAATTTAGTCAAATTTACTAAAAATCTAGAAATTCGGAAAATGTCTTAGATTGAAACCATGGGAAGTTAATTATTTTAATATGAGACAACGAAAAGCAAGACAAATCAGCGTCCGGCGCGACTGTTAAGCCGGACACAGCACATGGTCATCAAAAAGGACCCTACTCGCCAGTAACGATCGTTTTGTTTTAAACTGGTATACAAAGGCATTAGAACGATTACTGTTGCAGATGATGCTGATGTTCTGATTGTTATCAAAATATCTAATAAAAAAAATAGTGGTCATCATTAGACAGGATGCCAACCTTCTTTCGTTCGTTATTGCTGTTGCTTATGAAGATAAAGATATTAGATTTTTTAAAGATGCTGAAGGAAATATGAAGGACAGAATATTCGCAGTGTTCCAAAGTTATAAAAAACCTGTAAAGAGTCACTGCTATTGGCTCATGCGTTCAGCGATTGTGATATCACTTCTGCTTTTTTTTTTTTTTTTCGGTAAAAGGAAAAACAGAAACAACCAGTACGCTAAATAACACAGAAGATTTGGAATATCATTTCTGTATTCAACAATCCGTTATCGACAAAATCACAACAGATTCATTTCCTTTAACAAATTAGTTGGCGAATCAAATCATACAGAAATTTAATAAAGACTGCAACAGACATCTGCCGCCTTAAAACAGCATTCTTACTATGTATTTTACCAATTACAGACACGGCGGGGAAATGACATTCCACCCCAAAAATGGGGTTGAAAAACCTGTTTTTACAGCAGAGAAAGCAAATCGGATTTCGACTTCGATTCTGCAACTTGTGTTTTGTAATTGTAAAATGGTTTGCGGAAAACGATGATGTCAAAGTTGAACTACGCTGCTCAACAATGTGTTTCATTTGTCCTGGACAAGGAGAGTTGAGTAGAAATTTGCTAAGTGATCAATAGGACATGTTTTACGCACCTCTTCATTTACCTAAAACCTCAATCGGGATGGGTGGCCGCTAGAATCGTTCCCAGAAACTTCCGATTGCTAACAGCTTCGAGGTTGTTTTTTTAAAGTATTTCTTTCCTTCTGGCCAATTTATATGCATTGTACACATTCTATAAGCTAAAAATAAGAAAAAAAGAGCCACCAGGTGCTGCGATTTCGGGAACTGTAAAAGTTCATTAAAAAGACCACAGCTCCTAATCTAACCATTGTAACTTTTGTTTAATATTTATCCTAAAATAAAAATATTTTCTAAAAATGATTTCTGAGAAATTTTATTTGTGATCCTCGTCTCAAAATAAATTGTGGAAAAAAAATCTATATATTTTCGAAATAGTATTCACTAAACAGGCAAAACTCAAGATGAAGAAATGAATCATTAACTAACTCACTCACACTATAGCTTACGAAAATCGCCAGTTCATCGCCGCAGTAACAAACGTTTGCCATTGGATTCTACCCTCGGCCACATCAAGCAATTTTCTTCTTGAACATCTACCTCTCGAAGATTCCTTCTAATATTATCATCCTAACAACGTCTCGGTCTTTCCAACGGCCTCTTTCCCTCCTACTTACCTACTACGATGTAATATAATCGTTTTTCTCCCATTCGAGTTACATGGCCTGCCCATCTGAGCCGCTGTAATTCCATTCTTCTTAATGTCGGGTGGGTCATATAGTCTGTGGAGTTCTTCATTATGCAGTTTCCTCCATTCTCCGGTCATCTCATCCGTATCGACGAGTATATTTTCAGTTTCAACTTTCTTGATATTAATCGTGAGGTTAATAGTATCTGAACTGAATAGAAATATGAGTTACCCGATACTAAGCAACTTTTTATTTCTTCCGTGACCTCGTTTCTTGCTTGTTACACATGCTCCCAAGTATTTGGTTGAAGCCAGTCAACGTTAGTCCCTCTCTGTCCTCTTCTTACTTTTAGAATCGCATATTCTTACGCACAGTTAAAGAGTGGTGACCATGTTTCAATCCACTGTGAATATTGAAACTATCTGTCATATTATTACCTATACGTATTGTGCTTAAGGGGTCGCTGACACACACCCTAACTAGCTGAACTTTTTTTTTTTTTACTTGCAAATCGTAACAGGATATTGTATAGTTTATCCCTTTTGATAGAATTATATGCTTTCTTAAAATCTATGAACAACTGGTGAGTCGTCCCATTGCTTTCCCCTTTCTTCTCTAATATTTGCCTCAACGCAAAGATATGGTCCAACGTAGATCTCTTTTTCTCCCTAAATCCACATTGGTGACCTCCAATCATTTCATTTACAGTTAGGCGTATACAGTTAGGCGTATTAGCAGGATGTAATCAACACTTTGTAACCATGTTACGAGTAGAGAGATTCCGTACAGTCAGAAGGAGAAATGAACAAGAACAGAAAAATTTGGTAAAAACGTTATTTAATGTTTTCTGGCTAACTGCTAAAGTTTCTGATTGAGAAACTATAAAATTAGAAAGGGCGGTTTTATCACGTAAAAACAACCGTTGCACAATATATCAACCGAAAGATTATCTCGACTAATGGCGCCATGAAAACCCCGTACGACCACTGTAAAATATTAATACCTACGTACGGAAAGCTTTTTAAACTAACAATAATCAGATAATTGCTGGTATAAGATATTGAAAGTGTAATCTCAAAATATTTATCCATATTATCCAGAGAAGCATAACTCATCTTAGTAGTCAGCATACCTACTGGATCTTATTTTGGGAAGAATTTGATCAAAATATTTCACGCGTCTTTCTATTGCGTAACGTTATACAAGGATCACTGTCTCAATTAATTTAAAAAATCCTTGATCTAAAGAATTTGTCCTTCCTGTCACTGTACAAATACCACAAGTCCATAGAATATGAGAAAAGGGCACATTCCTAATGTAACTGTTAAGCCTATAGAAGTCCAGGAACATGCATAAAACGAACTGTAGCATCTCCCTCTACAGCATCCACTATCCAAACAATGTCGACATGCCGGGAGTCATATTCACACATACAATAACAATTGGGGAGCTAACGGAAATCTGGAATAACTGTCCCTGGTTGAGTAAAATTACCAACTGCACTATAATTCCAATCTGGCTTGCAAATGGTATAAACTGATGAATGGTTTACGTTTCAGGAACAATTTTTTTTGCTCTCTGAAAATGTGTATGTATTAAGAAGCTATTATTATTATTAGTAGTAGTAGTAATTATTATTATTATTTCACAATTCATATATTTTTGTTATTTATTATTAGTAATAGTTGTAGTAGTAGTAGTACTAGTAGAAGAAGAAGAAGAAGATTATTATTATTATTTCACAATTCATATATTTACGATGCTATTATTATTTTCTTCTTAAAAGGTCTTTGGAACTTGGTTTTACTATACGCCTCTATTGTACTCCAAGCTCCATGGTGAAATTTCCCATGATAACAAAAAATAAAAGACCATGGATGATGATAGGTGAATTGGTGGAATAAAGGAAGTGGCAGGGAACGGAAGAACCCCGAGAAAAACCGACGCCTATGGTGTTTGTCCACCACAAAGCCCACATGGCATGAACAAGGATCGAACCAGAAACCACAATCTTAAGAATCTGAAACGCTAGGGCTGCCAATACTAAATAGTTTAACATATTGTTTTTTTCTTGTAATACAAAATTCTGTATACAGAATATACGGCTGCCATTATTCCAGAGAGATCCTTCAGTTTCTTATACAATAAAATGTAGTCCATTAACATTTCTGATAGCTAGATTATCTTTTCGCTACACACAAATGAAACAGAAGTTGCGGAACTGCCATTTTTGGGCGAGAAGTCGAACTAATTCAGAACAGGAACTTACGTGTGGTCAGCTTCTTCTTTGTGGAATGTTTTTACATCAACAATGTTACTTCTCTGGCGCGAGTTTTTATCAAGTTAAAAGAATGCAATAATTACATGAAGAATATCTAAGATAGGAAAGAAAGAAAGAATAAGATGAGAAGTTGAAAGAAGTACCTACATTTTGTAATAACAGAAGTTTGTAGTGTGACGTCAGATATATTTCATAAGACTAGCTTTATGCTGTCTAGTTTTTATGTAAGGAAGATGTAGTTTACTACCTCTTGGAAAACTATGTAGAAATGTAAGTGGCGAAAGAATATGGTTGTGTGTGAGAAAACCCGTAGACGAAATTATTGGGGAAATAAATGAAAATGACTCTGTGTGTGTTTCGGTTGTGGCTGACTAATGCGTGCATTTTGTAATTTGATCAAATATGCAAAATAAAAAAAAAACTAAGAAAATAATGTATTGGTGCGTGATTTAAATGTGGAGAAATGCAAAGGTAGTTGTTATGGTCTATGGATGTTTAATGCACATATATATACATACACATATATACAGGGTGGTAATGTAAATTACCGACACACTTCGAGGGATGATAGTACATCGAAAAATAAGCAAAAGCGCCATAAATTCGGAGCTACAGGCTGCCGAGAACGTGGGAAAATGAAATTTAGAGCTTCATATTTGTAATATCACTAGCGTTCGAGCTGATGCGGCATAATACCATCCAAAATTTTAAAAGTCTTCTATCAAGAA
>JAGDQP010069259.1:0-10911 GCA_022664845.1 Lepisma saccharinum
TACATCTGACGTGTTGCCAACTACAGGTGTTTCCATTATTCTGATAAGCATCTGTACTTGTTTTAGGTAGTGTTAATGTGAGTAAACTCCGCTCGTTAGATCATTGTGGAAAACACAATCAAATGGCTTAAAACCTCAACGGACATACTTATAAATAATGGAATATTACTCTTTTATTGGTTAATGATTATTTCAGAGAAGATGGCTGATATAAATAAAAATATCAGTGAAAGGACAAAGAGATGAAAGGATATAGAATTAAAATTAATATTTAAGGAACGTAGTACATACGTCAAGCACGTTTAACAGAAAACTCTAGTTTCAAGGTCCAAATAATATATGTATAATCTATATATGAATCCTCCAATGTTAAAAGGTACTAAGTCACAAAAAACAACTTTTCAGAAGAGCGAAGAAAACGTTGCCACTTAATTTGTATTCTATAAAATGAAGTATTAATTTTCTGGATCTGTTATGAGACCAATGAAGATACTTTTCCATCATCCAAGATATTTAATAACTCAAAATTTTGTAACTTATGGCCAAATCTCAAAATTTTACTTAGTTCCTTTTAACATAGTATTCAATTAAAAAAGGAGGAATGTTGATGGAATTATGTTAATATGAATGTTATGGTGGAACAATTATTCAAAAATAAACATTTCAAACCACATTACAAATGTTTATGCAGATAGTTTTTAACAAAATAATGATATTTGTACATTCTAAAAAAATATGTTTCTGTTTTGTAACAAAATGTATGTTACTGCTCGATTTTTTCCACTTTTGTGAACATGTTTTACACTTCTAAGCAAGCCAGTATTTCACCATAAAACAATTTTGAATTTGAATTTGTTTTAAGGCTTTCAGGCAACTATGCCTCAGGCCGTATGGGTGATGGACGGGATGAATTGGTGGAATGAAAATAGTTGGAGGAAACGGGAGCACCCCGAGAAACCCACGCACACGGTCTTTGTCCACCACAAAGTACACATAGCATGAGCAGGAATCGATCCGATGACCCCTAGCACCAGAGGTGAGCGCTCTACCAACTGAGCCACCGCGGTTCCAAAAGTATTTTGAGTTGGGGGTGTGACGTACATATTGAAAGAATTTTTGAAACTTCTCAGCGCTGATATTCACTTTCAAAGAATGTCGTCGTTGTCCCTCGAAAAACAGCTCTGTGACATTTTGGTCAAAATGAAATATACAGTTCAAAAAGACCAGAAGACCATTGGGAATCGTCTCTTAAAATTTGATACTTAAATACCTAGCAGTTTTGCTGTTGTTATATAAAAACAAGGCAAGCCGCTGTGTACAGCAACGTCAGAATTGATCCTCCACTATGTGGGAAAACAGAACATAGGCCTATACAACATTTTCAAAAACAATGCAAGATTTCGCATGCATGCATGATGAACGTTGATCATATTTTTCGTTTCTCCTGGAATGTTGTGGTTTATGCTCATAGTGTTTTTTCGAGCCGCAGAGACGATATGCTTTTTCTAATAGAAAATAATAAATTTGGCGCAGAAGTTGGTGGATAATTAAATGAGCATTATTTATTGTGTTAGCTTAAGCAATGCATTAACAAAAGCGCTACGAGAAAATGGGCATAAAGCCTGAACCCACGGTACTACGGCGTGAAAATGGGTGACATGTAAACATGGAGCAATCAGTTAATAGACCATGTCATATATATCCTTACAGGTGAGCAACCCACACAACAATGCAGTTTGTAGGGTTGACTACCCCCAAGTGGGCAAATTTGGCATAGCTATCAATTCATTTGCAACGGCTATCTTAGTTTTTCAATTCGACACCCCACAAGGGGGCGAAAACATCTGGACCCTGCACAAACGGACAGGAAATCAATTAGTATACATATAAACTAATCATGCCTTGACAACGAAGAAGAAATTAAATGTGACTGAATTGTTGAATGCGATTAATTTCATGAGCTTCAAGAACCCAATCTTCATTTAAAATGACTCCCTAATTTATTTTTACATTATGTATGTTCAACAGTAACAGTAGAATTGGTACGAATAGTTACGCTTAATGATCATATAGCAATAACTCAGGAAGTAAACTTCCTTAGTTTTCTCAGAACAAGGATGAATGAATCAACTTAACAAAGTATAGTTCAGTTATGTAATTGAATGGTGCTCATCGTCATCATACATAGTAAATTACTCCATTTTAATCAATCATTAGGTCCATAACAATTAACTTGGAATCTATGCTTTGTGGCTGAATGCTGTGTAGAAGTTGCATTCGTCTTGTTTCTCTTCCTCTTTTTCCTTCAACTATTATGAAGTGTCTACATTTAGAAAACTTCCAATTTTCATTCCTCAGTCCTTCGTAGAATCAACGTTTCTGCTCCAAACAATACAATTCTCTGTTCAAGACATTTATCCAATCTCATCATCAGCTCTTTTATCATCGGCCACTGAAAAGATTCAGCTTCTTATTGCGTGTTTCTTTCGCCATTGTTATTCTCGTCCTTACTCCAACAACTGTCAAACTCATTTCCTCTGCGAAAGGAACAGGTTTTCCCTCTGATTAAAAACCGTTGAAAGTTCTGCGTTAAAGTTTCTTTCAGTTTCAAATTTCTCAGTTGGAATACTGTTCAACTGTATGCCTAATGTAGCAAAAATATTTAGTGAAGTATATTAAGAATATGCAATATAAATAATATTTAAAGTGGCTATGTAAGATATCTGATGACTCATTTTGATCATCCTGACTTCAATACTGGAATGGAGAGGTAACTCACTTGATTTGCCATTCTTATATAATAAACATTGATCCTAATCTTACTTATCAAGAAAAAATCCTTAATATCAGAATTTCCTTAACATACCGAAATTAAAACACTAAATAAAGTTAACAATCATTGTACTTACAATATATTTCACTAGATGTGTCCGGGGGGAATGTAAGTTTGAAATAATGGGCGCCTACAGCGGTAGACAATGCGCCTCCCCATTTTTTTTATCTTGAAAACGAAATATGGGTTTATTATATTCGTTCGTTTAGAATCAGCGAGATTTTGTACTTTTGTAAATAACTTTTTGTCATGGTCTTGACCGGTAGTATAAGGGGTTTATTTAACCGCTTCTGTGATAGTTGATTTTCTATTTTCCGCATGACTACTCTCATTACAATATAAATCCTAGAGCTTCATTGCTTTCTCTAGTGAGGGCTAGGAAAGTTATGAATAAATATATCCTAATTATCCATTACCTAATTAAAAATACTTTCAATTTATTTTTTGCAGGTTTCAGGAGAGATGACATATCGGGTGTGGGTGGTAGTTGTGCTCGTCTTGCTGCTTGCTCACCTAAGCATCTGCGGGTTCCTCGACTGGGGTCGCAGCGACAGGGTTGACAACCAGATCACCTGGTTTCCAAGTAAGTTATATGTCAAGGATAGACTAGCTATCAACGTGACGAGACACGAGACAAAAACAACTAGCATTAGTTGAAATTGTTTACGATGCTAACTGAATAATGTGACTGCTTTAATTTGCATATATCTATATCTGTAATGGTTCATAAACATGTATGTCTGTGTAACTGGGTGCTTGTGTGTCAGAGAAAGAGACGCATGTAACTTGTATTTCTTACTACTAATGATGCGTTGATAGTGAAACAATAATTAGGATTTATAAACATTAACAGGATTTCGGCGAGAGAAGGTATTATAACTGTAGATAGCTAATAAATATTTAACTTGTGTCTCTCCTCATGAACTATAGGAGAGATCTATAGTTTTATGTCCATAACGTTTCTCTTGCACGGTTACACTCAGATGGTCATTTCAACATATCTACACGATTTTCTCTAGTTATTCTGTCTACGTTTACGCTATTGTCGTCACTCTTTTATAACTTATATTCTTATTAAATTCTGCGATAAAACGTTGCAATCACATCTTGTAGTTTTCTTAAATCAGTTTTTCTAGAGTCTTCTCTAGCCTAACAAGTATAGCATTTATGTGTTATTTTTCGTTGAAAGAGAAAAGGACAAACATCTACAAAACAAACTGAGTACACACTATAACAAATCCTAATCTTATGTAAGGGAGATTGGGGTAATGAGAAACAAGGGATAAATGGGAATACTGACTCTCACTCATTCAACATGCATCAGAGGAAGAAAAACTGTACCTAAGATTTGGTTTACTCTTCAAAAGAACACTTTGTGTTAGCTGAAAATCTTGTGACATGTGAGCAAAGTAACACTTCCCCCAAAAATCTATTTAAAAAAAAATCGTTTCCAGTTTTTGTAGTGTCTTGTTTGACCCCCTGTAGAATTTATGGTAATCATTCAACCGACATGAAACTTGTCTCCTAGAGAGTGTTTTTAAGCTGAACAAGGTATATGAAAACAATAAAAGGATTATAAATCCTCTGGAAAATTGACTCCTGAACATGCAAAGCGAAAATTTTGATGTCAGGGGTCAAGAGGAACGCTTTTTTTTTTTTTTTTTGGTGAAGAATGAGGAACACAGGGGGCTGGATGGGATACATAGAAATGTGATGGAACATTGACTATTTAGCAATCTTTAGTATATAACAAAGTTTAACATAATTCCTACACTAGAATTGTTAGACAAAAAGTTCGAAGTTCTGAAAAGAAACTTTTGGTTGTTAACAATTAACATACCCTGTTAAAGATTTGTTTAACAACTACTGTAACTCTTAAGTATTTTGTTCCTTAAATTCAAGTTAACTTTTTCTGTTTCCTTATGGTTAAGTTAGTAATGGGTTAATATATCCATGGTTTATCAGTATGAAAGTTTATACAGTGAATTAAGCTTATCAGCTAATACCAAAAGATTTTTTAACAATCAGGAGTAAAAATTGCATAATTCCATCGAACGTTTTGTTCATCTGTTATTAAAGAGATTGAATATCATTTTCCGATTGGATGCTGGGGATGACGTATGTCATCCTTAGTCACACGAAAAGTCTTTTAATTAATACTTATTTCGACCTACCTTTACTTCAGAAATATTCCGGAATCACCCACTACCTTCAGAGAATCCCTTGCGCACTAATCGCACAATCTTAGAATATGCATTTTCAAATAAAGAAGGTTCAAGTTTTTGACGGTACCATGCTGCATCAGCTCTACTGTTTGTAGTGTTAGAAATATGAAGGTTCATTTTCCCACGCTTTCGGCAGCCTGTACGATGTCAGCTGATTTGTGTATTTTTTCAGTTGTAGGACGAGACGTTTCAAATATACTACAAGTTTTCAGGAAACTTGCGAAGTCCCTTGTTAGTGTAATACAAGGTTGGAAAAAATCACGATTTTCCTAAAAGATCAAGTTTGTCGATTTTTCGATTTAAATATATATTTTATTTAAATCAGTTTTTTTTATTTAAATTACTTGCAGCGCTGAAAAACTACGAAGTTAGTTTACTAATCAGTTAGTTTCACAGAAGCGTACACCCTAAATAAGTTCAAAAAAGAAACAATTTACAATGTATTCCTTCTAAAATGACATCTGTGTGTTTCTTTTTTCCTCAGCAATTGCAAATTTTATAATCACAATTTTGGCTCTTTTCTCCAGTCAACATCTTCGTAACAAAATATTAATTCCCCTTAAAATTGTACTATCAGTTTTGGAATACCCTATGACAATATTCCATAAAGTATGAGAGCTATTTTGGAGCCGCGATCGCTCAGTAGTAGAGCGCTCACCTTTGTTCCGTGGGGCCCCGACTCGTCCAATGTGGGTTTTGTGGTGAAGAAAAACAGTGTTCGTTGGTTTTCTCAGTGTTCTTTCGTTTCCTCCCACTTTCTTCATTCTGCCAATTCTCCCATCATCATCCATTCTGTCTGATCCAAAGTTGCCTAAAGGCCTTAGATAAAATTGAATTCAATGGGAGCTATATAATGCTGTCAAACTCAGCTTTGCATTTCATCCTTCAGCATACATATAGCTAAACTTTATACCTTCATTGAGTATAAATTGCTTTCGAGCAATTCGTGAAGAAATCAAATAAACTGATACAAATACAAATACACAAAGTAGATTATGTTACAAAAAACATTTTTTTTGTAACTAAATTAGTAAAATTAATTTTATGGGCGGTAACAGCACTATGGCTTGCACCCTTCCCGATACGGGAGATAAGGGAAGGGATAACCCTTCCCTTATCTTTGTCATTTCAAGGCTTAGCTGTTAATTAAGATAAGAGAGGGTGAAATGCCCACTTTTATATATTTTGCTTATTTATGACTATGAATAGCAATGTACAGGAAAAAAGAACATACCAAATGGGAGGTACATGTTTCAGTATTTCTGCCTGGATACTAGATTGTCTAGTAATATATACTGTCGGAAATACACTGGTGATTGTAAAGTAAGAGCGATATGGGCATAGTACCCCACCATCCGGGTAAAACGCCCACCGTCGTGGGGTAATATGCTCATTCACATAAACACTATACTGCACAATGGAAATGATGTTACGATACAACAGTCCTACTACAGGAAATGATAATGAAGTATGTAGAAGTTACGAAAAAACTAGCCTATAAAGCATGAAGTTACAGCTACTTCCTGAACATTGACTGGTTTGGAAAATACAGAATAGAAAAATACATATTAATTGGAAATACGAAATGGAAATGCTTGTTTAGCTTCATTCTAATGGTGAAATGTAAGTTTGTTTTGCACAACACAATACTAATAACATTAAACAGTCTTATGGAAATATTAGACTAATTAAAAAAGAGTGTATGAAAAAAATGAAAAATATGACACTCACTGAATGAAATGAACTGAATTTACATGTTACATGCTGCTCCTTGTAGTTTTTGAGCTGATGAAAACGAATCTGAGCTTAGTTTTGTTCCTGCACCCTCAAATTTAGACATAATGCCTTTAATACAGGGTAATTACAAATAATTCATCGAGTTTCTTCAGTTTATTAAAAAAACAAATACACTTAGAGTGAAACAACATACCTCAAAAGAATCAGAAATTGTCCAAGTTGTAACGCGTCATTTCTCACGCATTCTAACATTGCTGGAGTGATGGTTGTGAATGCATATGTAATGCGTTGCTTGAGTTCAACCACATTGGATGGTAGTGGTGCCACAAACACTAAGTTTGGGGTATGTGAAGGACCTTCCCATATGAACCTTAGTGCCATGCTTCCCGATTTCTCTTTGATTGTACACACTTCTCTTGTAATATCAGCGTTCATTTCTTAGATTTCTAATAAGTCCAGCTATTTATGTCCCTTTTTTTAAACTTCTTGCAAGGGAAAATAGCATTTCTTTAATTTTATATAATTCTATTTTCACTAATGTTAGATAATTTCAATACCATGTACTTTCCTTGGTTCTACTACGTTACTATTTGTATGTATATATTCAACCAATGCTTTTAGTTGTGCTAAGTTAGTAATGTCGAGAATCCTTCAAAGATCGACCAAGTGCAACTGAAAAGATGTAAATTAGCTGCGAGCCTTAATCAGGGATTGGATTCTTTACTCTAGCCATAAAGTCAAATCTATTAGTACACTGACCACTAGGTTTTACTGATGTACACAATTAATGATAAGCAGATGTCAGCTGTATAATGGTTGTTTTATTCTGAAATAATACCATTGTGTAGTTCTTCTCTGAAAACACTAGCGTAATATATAAAAAATCATTATACATTCTGTGTATTACGTTATATTGTCAATCTTACCGTGTTAAATCGAATAAATACTTAATCATTTGTTTTCAAATTACTTCAATTTAAGTATGAGCTACATTCGTTCTTTGCATACAATTTGATTCATGTGTTTCCTTCTGCCCCTTTAGAGAAGAATCTACTTATGAACTTTTCCTTCATCACTGTATAAAATTCTTAATACAATCTAGCACATAACGTACTGGCACTTAACTTAACCTAAGCTAATCTAACTTACCCATAATGCATTAGTCTAACAAATCAGATATAATAACGTGCAATACATGAAACATGACAAAGGATGAGAATGACATTCAAGCTGATCCTCACTCATACCTCATGCGTTCATCCATCATCATACTGGTATTAACTAAACTAAATTTGTTCCAATGCTATTCATAAAATATACGAGTATATTATATTGCAATTGCACAGATAAATTATATTTACACAAATGTGAAAAAATTAAATGTAATCTCAAATTTTAATCATAACTTTCACATGAAAAATGTCTAGAAAGTATTCTCATTCTCGTTAATTTTCATAACATTATGCTACTGCTGTATTTTATTTCGTTTGTCTTCCTTTTCACTAAACGGGAGGATTTTCCCACCACTCTTTCATATCGACTTCCGTGTCTGCTGTTGAATTTATGCCTCACATCTTTTTCTAATTGATCACAATGCATTTTTTTTTTACTGTTGTTCCATGTATTAAAATTTATACAGTCCTGTTTCCTATGTATTTTTGTACTATGTCGTGCACGAACTTTGGATTGAGGCACACTATATTACTAACCCACACTATTGCCCCATATCTTCGGTATTTCTTTTAATCATACGGTTAAGACGAGGTTATGACTCATGATGCTGAAAATCAAATAGGTGATTTAAGTTATTATGTCCTAAATAAGGCAGATGTAGAAATTAGATTGTGTTTTCTTATAACATGAAAAATTAACCAATGAAATGTTTATTGGAGGACTTGAGAAAATTCAACTGCAAATGAAAAAGAAAAGACAAAGAAGGGAGCGACATATATCGCTCCAGTAGTGACCTCATTCAGTAGTGGATTGAATATGGCTGCGAATTATATATATGCCGCTTGCTCTTTGAAATATATATATAGCCAAAACAATTTCCGCATCAGGAAAATATGATATTATCAACTAAGAAATCCCTTACTTGCCCACAATAATAGATATTGCACTGAAAATTCATGTCACAAAGAAACAAGGATAGGCAAATAAGTGTATTGGTTATTGTTGAAGAAATTTTTTTGTCGTTTCTATAACAATGTTCAAGTATTGTCTACAATTTTGAAACTATCATTCTTGATAAAGTAAAACGGACACATTTTAGTTTTCCTCGGATTACCGTTTGTGGTAAGTATGTATATCTTCCTTTGTGTTATCAATGATTTTCTACACAATAAAAAATCTAACAAAAATATACAGTATCTAAACTTAAAACGTAATGTATATGACTAATATAGCTTAATTTGACACGTTTAAGGGGGTAACATCTCTACAGTAAGTTGAATTTTGTAGTGTTTGAACTTAGGCCCTAAACACTTCCACAAACTCTCTAATTTCAATGTTTGATATTTGTTAGGTTATAAGTAAAACTTCCATTAATATAAGTCAAGTTAGTAAACGTACGTAAACATTTCATTAGCTTATATTTCTTTATCCCACTTAATAAATCTTGCTGAATTTGAATCTTTATTTCAGGCCTTTAGGCAACTTTACCTCAGGCCATCTCGCTCTACAAACGAATTACAAAGAATCTAAATTCATTATGTAAGTTATCCTGCAGGGTTCTAAAACACTGGATCGCCTGGTTAGAGACACTAACATAAAGAAACTCAATTTCAATTTCATTTATAATATACTAACATAACCTAACTTAAACTAACCTAACCTTTAGTCTCAAATTGAAGGTAAATACGAATAATTTATTTTTCTCAGTGTATAGGAATATGCAGACCAGCAATCTAGAACTATCCCAGTTATCTTCCTTTCAAAAAACAAAATATTCTTGAATTAGTAGCCACTATTTTGTTTTCTTAATGCGAACAAAATTCTGAACACAGATTTATGACATGTGCACTTCTGTTGGATTATTCTTTTGCAGCATTTTATAACACTGAAAATTCAGAATATCTTGACAATCATATACTTGAATGTTACATTTTGGAATCACCTACATTTGGAATAATATTTGTATGTTTACATCACTCGAGTTTCACCTGCCTAAATTTCTCCAGTTTTGTTGGCTTGTTAGGTTTTTCAGGCACAATAAGTTATTTCTTATTGCAAACCATAATATTTCGTTGTTGTTTCTGTTCTTGTGTATTCTGAATTTTTGTCACTTTTTCCTACTTGTTTTACTAAACTGTTGTATTAGGTCTTATTTACTTTTCTTTGGTTTAAGAATAATTACATGGTAAAAACGATAACCAAAATCTCTTTCTCTCAAAATTTTATTCTGTTGGAGAATGGAAATACATCCCATTTCCATTTATTGGTGATATGAGGACTATGTAGCCACCAAGTGAGGAAATCCTCTTTCCATCAGTTTAGTACATCTGTAATGTAAGACAAAGATTCCACAATAATCAAAGTTGGCGTACTTCCATTTATGACGGTTGAGGAATGGAAATATAGGTTCTGTTGTGAGTCCTCCAGGGAAACTTGTAGAAAACAAGCACATCTACTGAAAGCGTTCGTGTCTAACAAAACTTTCGACATTCACATAGTCCGTTTCGATTGTTTCCTATTACTATTTTTCCGTGTGGCCTTGAATACATTTTGGAAAAATAAATGTTCGGAAGTTCTTTACATGTTTTGTTTACTTGTGTGTTATAGGGGCCTACTATTGTTTTCTCGATTTATAGATGAAATAACCTTGGAAATAACAATGCAAAAGTGAAAAGTTCATAAACCAACAATCTCGTGTAGGGAAACAGCAACACTTCTGGAGTCAAAATTACTTAGCAATACTAGTAGTCCGTTTTCTCACGAGCTTTTCCTTAACTCACGATGGTTCAACCGTGTCCTCAAATCTTTCAACCTTAATTAAACTCATTACCCTACGTCATACAATGATGAAATTTTGTACATCGACGGAAGTCGGGTGACAACACATTTCATAGTTAATTATATATATATATATATATATATATATATATATATATATATAAT